>CAKJTW010000536.1:0-44422 GCA_917880005.1 Nanger dama | reverse complement strand
AGGACTAGGGCTAAGGAGTACGGTTGGGGTTGGGTTAGGGGTTAGGGTTAGGGTTTCGTGTTGGGTTTGGTTAGATTTAGAGTTATTCTTGGTTTGGGTAGAAGGGTTGATGGTTATGGTTAGAGTTAGTGGTTGAAGGTTGGGTTTAGGATAGGGTTTGGTTTAGGGTTTGGGTTAGGGTTAGGATTAGGTGGGTTTTGTGGGTTACGGTTAGGGTTAGGGGTTGGGGGTTAGGGTTGCTTTACTCTTGGGGTTTAGAAGGTACTAAGGGGTTTTAGGTTTAGGGGTTAGTGTTAGGGTTGGGGTTGGGGTTTTGATTAGGGTTTGAGTTACAGTTAGGGTTAGGGTTAGGGTTTTGTTAGGATTGTAGTTTTAGGGTTAGGGTTAGCATTACTCTTGGGTTTAGGGTTAGGAGAGTTTTGGGGTTTGGGTTTGGGGTTGGGGTTGGGGTTAGGATTAGGTTTGGGTTAGGGGCTGGGGTTGGGGTTAGTGTTAGGGTTGGGGTTGAGGAAAAACTTCAGGCTTTGGTATGGTTGAGTTAAGGTTAGGGTTAGGGTTAGGGGTTGGGGCTAGAGGCTAGGGGTTGGGGTTAGGGTTGGGTTAGGAGTAAGGTTGGCATAGGGGTTGGGTTTGGTGTAACGTTGGGGTTGTGGTAGGAGTTAGGGGTTACTTTTTGTGTGGGTTTAGGATTAGGTTGGGTTTAGGATAGGGATGGGTGTGGGTGGGAATAAGGGGTTATGGTTGGGGTTGGGGTTGGGGTCAGGGTTGGGGTTGGGGTTGGGGTTGGGTGGTTCGGTTCACGGGGGTTATGTTTAGGGTTGGAGCCTTGGGGTTAGGGTTAGGGTTAGGGTTGGGAGGTTAAGATTAGGGTTAGGGATAGCATTGTGGTTGGGTTCGGGTTGAGTTTGGGGTTATGTTTGTGTTTGGGGTTGGGGTTAGCATTGGTGTTAGGGTTAGGTTTGGGTTGGGGTTGGGTTGGGTTTGCGATACTCTTGGTTTGGGGTTGAAGATGTTTGGGGTTGGGGTTAGGGTTTATGGGGTTAGGTTTAGGTTGGGGTTAGGGTTGGTGTTGGGGGTTGGGGTTGGGGTTAGGGTTGGGGTGGGGGTTAGGGTTAGGGTTGGGGTGGGGGGTGGGGTGGGGTTGAGTTAGGGTTAGGGTTGGGGTTGGTGTTAGGTTAAGGTTTAGGATAGGGTTAGGTTTGGGTGTTGGGGTTGGGGTTGGTGTTAGTTTTTCGGGTTAGGGTTGGGTTTTGGTTGGGTTGGGGTTAGGGTTAGGTGTTAGGGGTGGGGAAGGGTTAGCGTTAGCTTTACTCTTAAGTTTAGGGTTAGAAGGAGGTTTAGGGTTAGCTTTGGGTTAGGAGTTTGGCTTTAGGTGTTAGGGTTAGATTTAGGGTTAGGGTTAGTGTTGTGTGGGGTTAGGGTTGGGGTTTAGGATCAGTGTTAGGGTTAGGACTGGGTTAGGGTTTGGGTTGCATTCCAAGGTTAGGTGTAGTGTTAGGGTTAAGGGTTAGCTTTATGGTCAGTGTCAACGTCGGGTTTCTATTTGTGTTTAGCTATAAGTTAGCATTAGTGTTACGGTTAGCGTTAGGGTTAGGGTTGGGATTTGGGGTTGGGTTTAGGGTTGGTGGTTAGAGTTAGGGGTTGGGGTTAGGGTTAGGTTTTGGGGTTGAAGCTTGGGTTTAGGGCTAGGAGTTGGGATTGGGGTTAGGGTTGAGGTGGGGTTAGGGTTGAGATTGGAGTGGGATTGTGGTTGGGTTTAGGGTTGGAATTGGGGTTAGGTTTGGGGTTGGGTAGGAGGGTTAGAGCTGGGTTAGGGTTGGGGTTAGGATTAGGGTTGGGGTGGGTTAGGGTTAGGGTTGGGTTTAGTTTTGGGGTTAGGGCTATGGTTAGGTTTAGGGTTAGGGTTTGGTTTAGGATTAGGTTTAAGGGTTTTGGTTGGGTTAGGTTTAGGTTGGGGATTTGTTGTGGGGTTAGGGCTGAGCGTTCGTTTAGGGTTATTGTTTGGTTTAGGGTTAGGTTTAGGGGTTTTGGTTAAGTTATGGTTAGGGTTGAGGTTGGTTAGGGTTAGTATTAGGGTTTATGGTTAGGGTTACTATTAGGGTTAGTGTTGGGACTAGGGGTTATTGTTAGGTTCCAGGGTTACGTCAGGGTTAGAGTTGGGGTTAGGGTCATAGTCCGGGGTCAGGGGTTTAGTGTTATGTTTAGGGTTAGGGTTAGCATTAGGGTTAGCATTAGCATTAGGGTTTGCGTTAGGGTTAGCTTGGGGTGGGGGTCAGGGGTTAGGTTTGGGGTTAGGGTTAGGGATTAATTTTGGGTTAGGGTTAGGGTTGGGGTTGGGGTTGGGGTTAGATTTGATGTTAGGTTTAGGGTAGTGATTGGGGTTGGGGTTGGGGTGGGTTTGCGTTTGGGTTGGGGTTAGGGTTGGGATTTAGGTATTTTAGTTAGGTTTGGGGTTAGGGTTAGGGGTTAGGTTTAGTGTTAGGGTTAGGGTTAGAGTATTTTGGTTAGGGTTAGTGTTAGGATTAGGGGTTAGGGTTAGTGATAGTGTTATGGTTAGGTTAGGGTTAGGGATTAGGGTTATGGTTAGGGTTAGAGTTGGGGTTGGGGTAGGTTAATGTTGGTTTGAGGTTAGGTTTGAGAAGTTTAGGGTAGTGATTGGGGTTGGGGTTAGGGTTGGGTTTGCAGTTGGGTTTAGGGTTGGGTTTAGGATTAGGGTTAGGGTTAGGTTATGGTTTAAGTTCAGGGTTAGGCTTGGGGTTGGGGTTAGGTTTAGGGTTGGGGTTGGTGTTCGGGTTGGGGCTGGGGTTATGGTTATAGTTAGGGTTGCTGTTAGGGTTGGGTTTATGGTTAGGGTTGGGGTTAGAGTTTAGGTTTAATGTTGGGGTTTAGGGTTGGGTTTAGGGTTAGGGTTAGAAGTTAGGGCTAGGTTTAGGGGTTAGGGTTAGTGTTGGGTTAGGGTTGGGTATTTTAGTGGGGTTAGGGATAGGGTTAAGGGTTAGGGTTAGTGATAGTGTTATGGTTAAGGTTGGGGTTAGGGATTAGGGGTTATGGTTGGGTTATGGTTTAGGGTTAGGAGTAGGGGAAAATGTTTGGGCTTAGAGTATGTGTTAGGGTTAAGTTGGGGTTAGGTTTAGAGTTAGGCCTGGGAGCTGGGTTTAGGGTTGGGTTAGGATTAGGGTAGGGTTGGCGTTGGGTTTGGGTTGGGGTTACAGTTAGGGTTAGGGTTAGGGTTAGGGTTAGGGTTAGGGTTGGGGATTTTGGTTGGGTTTAGGGTTGGGATTAGGGTTAGCGTTACTCTTAGGTTTGGGTTTAGAAAGTTTGGGGTTAGGGTTGGGGTTAGGGTTAGGGTTGGTTTGGGGTTAATTTTTGGGTTAGGGTTGGGGTTTGGGTTAGGGTTGGGGTTAGGTGTTAGGGTTAGTGGTAGGGTTAGGGTTAGCTTTATTCTTTGGTTTGGGTTAGGGGTTTGGGGTTAGCGTTAGGGTTAGGGTTGGGGTTATGTGTTTTGGTTAGGTTTAGGGTTAGGGTTGGCGTTCCTCTTATGTTTGGGTTAGAAAGGTTTAGGGTTAGGGTTAGGGTTAGGGCTTTGTAAAGTTAGGGTTACAGTTAGGTTTTAGGTTAGGGTTAGGTGTTGGGGGTTAGTGTTCGGGTTATAGGTTAGGGGTTAGGATTAGGGTTGGTTGGGATTAGGGTTAGTGTTAGAGTTCGGTTAGAGTTGGGGTTGGGGTTATGGTTGAGGTTGGGGTTGGGTTATGATTGTGGTTGGGGTTAGGTTTGTGATTATGGTTTGGTTTAGGGTTGGGTTTCGGGTTAGCGTTAGGGTTGGGGTTAGGATTAGGGTTAGGGGTTAGGGTTAGTGTTAGGGTTAGGGTTAGTTTTAAGTTTGGGTTGGTTTAGTGTTAGGGTTAGGGTCTAGGGCTATCGCCTCAGTTTAGGGTTGGGTGATTTTTAGGGTTAGCGTTAGGTGTATGGGTAGGCTTGTGTTGGGGCAGAAGTAGGGTTGTGCTAGGTTTAGGGTTAGGGGTAGGTTTAGGGTTAGGGTTATCGTTATGTGAGGGTTGGGGTTAGGTTTGGGGTTATGGTTAGGGTTGGGGTTGGGTTACGTTCAGGGTTAGGGTTAGGGTTAGCAGTTAGGGTTAGGGTTAGGGTTGAGGGTTAGGGTTAGGTTTAGGGTTAGGTTTGGTTTAGGTTAAGGTTAGTGTTAGGGTTAGCTTACTCTAGGTTCGGGTTAGAAGGTTTAGGTTTGGGGTTAGGGTTAGGGTTTAGAGGGGGTTAGGGTTAAGTTTGGGTTGGTTTAGGGTTAGAGTTTGGGTTAGGGTTAGGGTTCATGTTTAGGTTGGGGTTACTGGGGTTGGTTTTACGGCAGGAGCTAATGCAAAAATGGGCCACATGGTCTAAGATTAGGGTTAGTGTTAGGGTTAGTGTTGGTTTGATTTGTGTTAGTTGGTGTTGTTTAGGGGGGTTAGGGGGTGAGTGTTGAGTTTGGGTTTTAGGATTAGTTTTGGGTTAAGGTTGTAGCTTAGGGTTAGGGTTAGGGTTAGGTTAAATGTTAGGTGTTAGGATTAGGGTTTCAGGTAGGAGTAGGGGGTTGGAGTAGGGGTAAGATGCATGGCTTGGAGGTTAGGTTAGGAGTTAGGGTTTGGGTTTCGGGTTTATGCTTAGGGTTATGGTTCCCAGGGCTGAGGGATGGTTTGGGCTATGGCTAGTACTGGGGACTGAGGCTAGGTGTGGAGTTAAGGTTGGCGTTAGGGTTAGGGTTAGGGATAGGGCAGGAGTTGAGCCCCGGTTGGGTTTTAGGTTAGTGTTTGGGGTTAGGGTTGGGTTTAGGGAGGTTAGGTTTAGGGTTACTCTTAGGGTTAGGAGTTAGGGTTAGGGTTACAGTTTAGGTTGTGGTTAGGGGCGTTGTGGTTAGGGTATGTTAGGGTTAGGGTGAGGAATAGGGTTGGGTTTCAGGTTGGTGTTAGGGTTCGGGTTTGGTTGGGTTAGGGTTAGAGTTGTGTTTGGGGTTAGGGTTAAGTTTAGTGTTAGCCTTCAATGTTCGGGTAGGGGTTAGAAGAGTTTAGGTTGGTGTTGCATTTGGGAATAAGGTTACGGTTAGGGTTAGGGTTTACAGGGTTAGGTGGGGTTAGTGTTAGTATTGGTCATTACAGTTAGGTTTAGCATTAGGGTTAGGGTTGTGTTAGCATTAGGGTTTGGGTAAGGTTTGGAGTTAGGGCTGGGGCTAGGGTTTAGGGTTTGGGGTTAGGGGGTTTGGTTATGGTTAGGGGTGGGGTTAGTGTTGGGGGGGTTAGGGTGGGTGGGGCTGGGGGCTAGGCTAGGGCTAAGGTTAGGGTTAGGGCAGTGTTTAGGGTTAGGGTTAGGGTTAGTCTTTGGGGTTGGGGTTGAGGTTTAGGTTTAGTTTGGGGTTGGGGTTGTGGGTTGGGGTTAGGGTCAGCTTTAGTGTTGGTTTTGGGGTTTTGGCTTGGGGTTAGAGTTAGTGTTAGGGTTAGGGTTGGGGATAGGTTTAGGGCTGGTGTTAGGTTTAATGTTAGGGGTTAGGGTTATGTGTGCAGAAGTAGGGGGTAGGGGAGGGTAGGGGTGTGGCTGGGATTGGGGTTGGGGTTAGGATTGGGTTTGGGTTGGGGTTGGGGGCTGGGATTGGGGTTAGAGCTAGGGATGGTGCTGGGGCTGGGTTGGGGTCAGGGTTGGGTTAAGTTTGGGGTTAGGGTTGGGGTTAGGGTTAGGACTTGGGGTTGGTGTGAGGGTTGCGGTTATGGTTGGATCGGGTTATGTTTAGGGTTGGGGTGTAGGGTTTAGGGGTAAGGTAAGTGCTAGGGTTAGGGTTTAGGGTTAGGGTTGGGTTTAGCTTTAGGATTTGGGGTTAGGTTAAGGTTGGGGTGATGTTAGGGTTAGGGTTAGTGTTAGGGTTAGGATTTGGGGTTAGGATTAGCATTAGGGGTTAGGGTTAGGGTTAGGGTTTGTGTTGGTTGGTGTTGGGGTTAGGGTTAGTGTTAGGGATAAGGTTGGGTTTGGGGTTAGGGGTATGTTTAGGGTTGGGTTGGGGTTGGGGTTAGGGTTGGGGTTGGGGTTAGTGTTACTGTTGGGGTTAGGGTTAGAAGAGTTTAGGTTTAGGTTAGGGGTTAGAATGGGTTAGGGTTAAGGTTAGGGTCGGTTAGGGTTAGGGTTGGGGTTTGGGTTAGGGGTTGGGGTTATGGTTGGCTATGCTGTTAGGGTTAGGCTTAGAAAAGTTTAGGTTTGGGGTTGGGGTTAGAATAGGGGTTAGGGTTAGGTTTGGGGTCTGGGGTTACAGTTGGCGTTTGGGATTTGGGATTAGGGTTATGTTAGGGTTAGGGTTGGGGTTAGGATAGGGTTAGGGCTAAGGTTGGGGTTAGAGTTATGGATGGGTGAGGGTTGGGGTTAGTATTGGGGTAGGGTTAGGGCTAGGGATAGGGTTAGGTCTGGGGTTAGGTTTAGGGTTTGGGGTTAGGGTTACGGTTGGGTATAGGGGAAGGGGTATGGCTTGGGGTTATGGTTCAGGGTTAGGGTTAGGGTTGGGTTAGGGTTAGGTTTAGGGTATAGGGTTTAGGGTTAAGTTAGAGTTATGGTTTAGTGTTATGGTTAGCTTTATTCTTAGGGTTAGGGTTAAAAGTTTAAATTTGGGGTTATGTTTAGAATAGTGTTAAAGTTATGATTAAGGAATTGGGGTTAGGGTTAGCATTCATGATTTGGGGTTACAGGTTGGGTTTACGTTTGGGGTTTGGGTTAGTACTAGGTTGGGGTTGGTGCTGGGAATACGGTAAGTCAAGGGTTATGGTTGGGGCTAGGGATTATGGTTACGGGGGTTGGGGGAAGGGTATGGCTTAGGGTTAGGGGTTGGAGTTGGGGTTAGGGGTTAGGGTTGGGGTTAGTGTAAGGTTTGGGGTTAGGGTTAGTGTTACTCTTAGATTTAGGGTTAGAGAGTTTTGGGGTTAGGGTTAGTGTTAGGGTTGGGGTTAGGCAAGGTTGGGGTTAGGGTGAGGGTTTGGGTTAGGGTTGGGATGAGGGGGTTGGGGTTAGGGGTTGGGGTGGGGTTGGGGTTGGGGTGAGGATTGGGGTTTGGTTTAGGGTTTGGGTTAGGGTTAGGGTTAAGTTTGGGGTTGGGTGGGGGGGTTAGGGTTAGGTTGGGGGTTAGGGGTTAGGATTAGGTTGGGGTTATGGGCTGAGGGGTTGGGGTTGGGGTTAGGGTTTGGTTTAGGGTTAGGGTTAGGGCTAGTGTTAGGGTTAGCGTTACTCTTAAGATTGGGGTTAGAAGGGTTGGGGTTGGGGTTAGGGTTAAGGTTAGGGTTAGGGGTTTTGGTTGGGGTTAGGGTTAGCTTTGGGGTTGGGGTTGAGGTTAGGGTTAGTGTTGGTGTTATGGTTTAGGGTTAGGGTTAGGGTTAGTGTTAGTCTTGGGGTTAGGGTTATGGTTGGGGGTCAGGTGTCAGGGTCAGGGGTCAGGTTAGGGTTTAGGGTTACGGTTAGCGTTAGGGTTAGCGTTAGTGTTCGGTTTAGCATTAGGGTTAGGGTTGGGGTTGGTTGGGGTTGGGTTAGTGTCAGGTTTAGCGTTAGGGTTAGGGCTGGGGTGTGGGTTAGGGTTGTGTTCGGGGTTAGGGTTGGGATTGGGGTTGGTGTTAGGCTTAGGGTTGGGGTTGGGGTTAGGGTTAGGGTTGGGGTTTAGGATTAGGGTTAGGGTTGGTGTTAGGTTTAGGGTTAGGGGTTGGGTTTAGGGGTTAGGGTTAGGGTGTGGGGTTAGGGTTAGGGTTAGTTTACTCTTAGGATTTGGGTTAGTGTTAGGGTTAGGTTTAGGGTTAGGATTAGGTTTAGGGTTAGGTTTAAGGTTATGGTAAGGGCTGGGGCTAGTGTTAGGGTTAGGGTTAGGGTTGGGTTAGGGTTGGGTGTAAGTGTTGGGGATGGGGTAAGGGTTAGGGTTACGGTTGGGGTTAGGGTTAGTATTAGGTTGGGGGTAGTGGTAGGGGATGGGTTGGGGTCAGGGTTAAGGTTAGTGCTATGGTTGGGTTAGGTTTTTGTTGGGGTTAGGGTTGGGGTTAGTGTTGGGGCTGGGGATAGGGTTAGGGCTGGGGCCATTGCTGGGTCCATGGCTGGGACTTAGACTTGGGGTTAGGGTTAGGGTTAGGGTTTTGGGTTGGGGTATGGTTTAGTGTTATGGTTAGTGTTAGGGGTTAGGGTTAGGGTTAGGATAAGAGTTATCGGTTTGGGGTAAGGGTACGGGTAGGGAATGTGTTGAAGTTAGTGTTAGGGTTAGGGTTTGGTTACAGTTAGGGTTAGGTTGGGGTTGGGGTTAGGGATGGGGTTAGGGTTGGGGTTGGGGTTAGGGTTGGGGTTAGGGATGGGGATGGGGTTAGGGTTAGGGCTGGGGTTAGGTTTGGGGTTAGGTTTGGTGTCAGGGTTAGGGTTAGGGTTAGTTTTAGGGTTTGGTTTAGGGTTAGCGTTAGTGTTTACTTTTAGGGGTTGGGGTTAGGGTTAGCGTTATGGCTTAGGGTTGGGGTTAGGGTTTATGGTTAGGTTCAGTGTTGGGTTAGGGTTAGGGTTTGGTTTAGGGGTTAGGATTAGGGTTTGGGGTTTGGTTTAGGGTTAGGGTTAGTGTTAGGGTTAGCGTTACTCTTGGGTTTAGGGTTAGAAAATGTTTGGGGTTGGGGTTGGGGTTAGGGTTAGGTTAGGGGTTTGGGGTTTGGGATTAGGGGTTGGGTTTGGGGTTGGGGTTAGGGGGGGTTAGGTTTGGGGTTTGGTTTAGGGTTAGGGTTAGGTTAGGGTTGGGTTAGGTTTAGGGGTTTGGGGTAGGGTTAGGCTGCAGGTTGGGGTTACAAAGGTTGGGGTTAGGGTTAGGGATAGGGCTTAGGTTTGGGGTTAGTGTTGGGATTAGGGTTATGTTTAGCGTTTGGTTTATGGTTGGGTTTAGGGTTGGGCGTGTGCTCTTGGAGGCTTAGGGTTAAGAGTTTGGCTTTTGGGGTTAGGGGTTAGGTATAGTGTTAGGAATAGGGTTAGGTTTGGCGTTGGGGTTGGGTTTAGGGCTAAGGTTGGGGTTGGGGTTGGGTTGAGGTTGAGGTTAGGCTTGGGACTGGGATTGGGGTTAGGGTTGGGATTGTGGTTGGGTTTGGGGTTAGGGTGAGGGCTGGGGTTAGGGTTAGGGTTAGGATTGGGGTTGGGGTTGGCGTTGGGGTTGGGGTTAGGGTTAGTGTTGGGTTACAGTTGGGGTTAGGGTTCGTGTTCAGGTTAGTTTAGGGTTAGGGTTCGGGTTAGGGTTAGGGTTCGGGTTCGGGTTAGGGTTCAGGTTAGGGGTTGGGGTTCGGGTTGCGGGTTACGTAGGTTAGGGTTAGGGGTTCGGGTTAGGGTTAGGGTTCGGGTTCAGGTTAGGGTTAGGGTTCGGGTTCGGGTTCAGGTTGGGGTTAGGTTTGGGGTTAGGGTTAGGGTTAGGGGTTAGGGTTTAGGGTTAGGGTTGTGGGTTGGGGTTAGGGTTGGGGTTGGGGTTAGGGTTAGGGTTAGGGTTAGGGTTAGGTTTAGGGTTAGGTGTTAGGGTTAATGTTAGGATTAGGGTTAGGGTTTGGGGTTAGGGTTAGTTTAGGTGTTATCATTAGGGTTAGGGTTAGGGTTAGGTTGGGGTTGGGGTTAGTGTTGAGGTTGAGGTTAGTGTTGGGACTTGGGTTGGGGTTTGGGTTGGGATTGTGGTTGGGTTTAGGGTTGGGGTTGGGGTTAGTGTTAGGGTTGGGGTGGGGTTAGGTTTGGGGTTGGGATTGGGGTTGAAATTAGCCTTGGGGTTGGGGTTAGAGTTAGTGTTGGGTTACAGTTAGGGTTAGGGTTGGTGTTAGGGTTAGTTTAGCATTAGTGTTAGGTTTATGGTTCGGGCTAGGGATAGGTTTGGGACTAGGGCTAGTGCTAGCGCGCAAGGGGTTGGCCTAGGGTTAGGGTTAGGGTTAGGGGTTGGTTTGGGGTTAGTGTTTCGTGTTATGTTTGGGGTTAGGGTTAAGTGTAGGGATAGGGTGAGGGGTTGGGGTTGGGTTTAGGGTTAGGGATAGTGTTAAGGTTAAGGTTAGGGTTAGGGATGAGGGTTGGGGTTGGGGTTAGATTTTGGGGTTGGGGTTAGGGAAGAGTTTAGGTTTTGGATGTGTGTTGGGGTTATAGTTAGGGTTAGGGTTGGGGGTTAGGCCTGGGGCTGGGGTTGGGGTTATGGTAGGGTTAGGGTAGGGTTTGTGTTGGGGTTGGGTTTGGGGTTAAGGTTAGCATTACTATTGGGTTTATTGTTGGGTTTGGGGTTGGTTTTGGGGTTTGGGGTTAGGGGTTGGGGTTAGGGTTAGGGTTAGGGTTGGGGTAGGGGTTGGGGCTAGGGTTGGGGATGGGTTTAGGGTTAGGGTTGGGGTTAGCGTTACTCTTTGGTTTAGGGTTAAGAGATTTGGTGTTGGGGTTGGGGGTTAGGGGTTGGGGTTTGGTTTGGGTTTAGGGTTAGGGGTTAGGGTGAGGTGAGTGTTACTCTTGGGTTTGGGGTTGGGGTTAGGGTTAGGGTTGGTGGGTTGGGGGTTGGGGTTAGGGGTTGGGGTTAGGGTTAGTGTTTGGTTTAGAGTTAGGGTTAGGGTTGGCGTTACTCTTGGGTTTAGGGTTAGAAGGGTTTGGGGTTCAGGTTGGGGTTAGGGATAGTGTTTGGGTTAGGGGTGTTGGTTAGGGATGTGTTGGGCTTAGTTTTGGGTTTGGTTTGGGGTTAGGGTTAGGGTTAGGTTTGGGGTTTGGTTTGGGTTGGGGTTTGGGTTTAGGGTTACGGGTGGGTTAGGGTTGGGGTTAGGGTTAGGGGTTAGGGTTGGGGTTGGGGGTTGGGGGTTAGGGTTAGGGTTTAGGGTTGGGGTTAGGGGTTACAGTTAGGGTTAGGGTTAGGGTTAGGGTTAGGGTTAAGGTTTAGGGTTAGGGTTGGGGTTATGGTTAGGGTTTAGGGTTAGGGTTTGGTTTAGGGTTAGGGGTTAGGGTTATGGTTTGGGTTGGGGTTAGGGTTAGTTCGAGTTAGGGTTAGGGTTTAGGCTTAGGGTTAGGGTTAGGGATTGGGGTTATGGTTAGGGTTAGGTGTTGGGGTTAGGGTTGGGGTTGGGTTGGGGTTGGGGTTTGGGGTTGGGGTTGGGGGTTGGGGTTGGTTTAGGTTTAGGGGGTGTTAGGATTAGGGTTGGGGTTGGGGTTGGGTTTGGGGTTAGGGTTGGTTTCAGGGATAGTGTTAGGGTTAGGGGTTAGGGTCAGGTTTAGGTTTAGGGTTGGGGTTAGGGTTGGGGTTAGTGTTAGGGTTAGGATTAGGGTTTGGGTTGGGGTTAGGAGTTAGGGTTAGGGTTAGGATGGGTTGGGGTTGGGGCTAGGGTTAGTGTTTGGGTTAGGGTCAGGTTGGGGTTACGGTTACGGTTGGGGTTAGGTTTGGTTTGGGGTTAAGGTTGGGATTAGGGTAAGTGTTACTCTTGGGTTTAGGGGTTAGTGTTGGGTTAGGGGTTAGGATGTAGGGTTAGGGGTTAGGGGTTAGGGGTTAGTTTTGGGTTTGGTTTAGGGTTGGGGTTAGGGTTAGGTTTGGTTTGGTTTGGGGTTAGGGTTAGGGTTAGGGTTATGGGTGGGTTAGGGGTTAGGGTTGGGGTTAGGGGTTAGGGTTAGGGTTAGGGTTGGGGTTAGGGTTAGGGTTAGGGTTAGGGGTTGGGGGTTAGGGTTCAGGTTGGGGTTTAGGGTTAGGGTTAGGGTTAGGGTTAGGGTTAGGTTTGGGTTAGGGTTAGTTAGGGTTAGGGTTGGGGTTAGGGTTAGTGTTGGGGTTGGGCGTTAGTGTTGGGGTTAGGGTTAGGGTTAGGGTTAGGGGTTAGGAGTTGGGGTTAGTGTTAGGATTAGGGTTAGGGGTTAGGACTCAGGGTTTTGTTAGGGGGTTAGCATTGGGGTTAGGGTTAGGGTTAAGGTTGGGGTTGGGGTTAGGGGTTGGGGTTGAGGTTAGTGTTGGGACTTGGGTTGTTGGGTTAGGGTTGGGATTGTGGTTGGGTTTAGGGTTGGGGTTGGGGTTAGGGTTAGGGTTGGGGTTAGGGTTAGGTTTAGGGTTAGGATTGGGGTTGAAATTAGCCTTGGGGTTGGGGTTAGAGTTAGTGTTGGGTTACAGTTAGGGTTAGGGTTGGTGTTAGGGTTTGTTTAGCGTTAGTGTTAGGTTTATGGTTCGGGCTGAGGATGGGTTTAGGACTAGGGCTAGTGCTGGGAGCTAGGGGTTGGGCTAGGGTTAGGGCTAGGGTTGGGGTTAGTGTTTGAGTGTTATGTTTAGGGTTAGGGTTAACTGTGGGGATAGGGTGAGTTCGTTAGGGGTTAGGGTTAGGGGTCAGGGATAGTGTTAGGGTTAGGGTTAGGGTTAGGCATGAGGGTTAGGGTTAGGGTTCGGTTTTGGGGTTGGTGTTAGGGAAAGTGTTTGGGCTTAGGATATGTGTTGGGGTTATAGTTAGGGTTAGGGTTAGAGTTGGGCCTAGGCTGAGGCTTAGGGTTAGGGTAGGGGTTGGGGTAGGGTTGGTGTTGAGTTTAGGTGTAGGGTTAAGTTTAGCATTACTATTAGCTTTCTTGTTAGGTTTAGGGGTTAGGTTTAGGGTTTAGGGTTAGGGTTAGGGTTAGGGGTTAGGATTAGGGTTAGGGTTAGGGGTTGGGGTTGGGTTGGGGTTAGGGTTGGGGATGGGTTTGGGGTTGGGGTTAGGGTTAGCGTTACTCTTGGGTTTAGGGTTAGAAGATTTGGGGTTGGGGGTTGGGGGTTGGGGTTGGGGTTGGGGTTTGGTTTAGGGTTAGGGTTAGGATTAGGGTTATGGTGTTACTCTTGGGTTTGGGGTTAGTGTTGGGGTTGGGGTTAGGGTTGGGGGTTAGTGTTGGGGTTAGGGTTAGTGTTAGGGTTTGGTTTAGGGTTGGGGTTAGGATTAGGGTTAGCGTTACTCTTAGGTTTGGGGTTAGGAGGTTTTGGGGTTCGGGTTAGGGTTAGCGGTGTTGGTTAGGGATAGTGTTGGGGTTAGTTTAGAGTCAGGTTTAGGGTTAGGGTTAGGGTTAGTTTTGGGGTTTGGTATGAGGATAGGGTTAGGGTTAGGTTTAGGGTTAGCATTACTCTTGGGTTTAGGGTTACAAGGTTTGGGGTTGGGGTTAGTTGGGGCTTAGGGTTAGGGTTAGTGTTGGGGTTGGACTTATGTTTGGGGTTTGGTTTAGGGTTAGGGTTGGGTTTGGGGTTATGTTAGGTTAATCTTGGGTTTAGGGTTGGGGTTTGGGGTTAGGGTTGGGGGTTAGGATTAGTGTTAGGGTTAGCCTTGGGGTTGGGGTTTGGTTTGGGGTTGGGGTTAGTGTTGGGGTTAGCGTTACTCTTAGGTTTAGAGGTTAGAAAGGTTTGGGGGTGGGGGTTAGGGTTGGGGGGTAAGGTTAAGGTTGGGGTTGGGTTTGGGGTTGGGGTTTGGTTTAGGGTTGGGGTTAGTGTTAGTGTTTAGGGTTAGCGTTGGGGTTAGGGGTTACTGTTAGGGGTTAGGTTTGGGTTTGGGGTTAGGGTCTGGGTCAGGGTCAGGGCAATTGTTAGGGTTGGGTTAGGGTTACCATTAGCATTAGGGTTGGCGTTAGATTTGGGGTTATGGGTTGGTGTTAGTGTTAGGAATAGTTTAGGGTTTATTGTTAGGGTTGGGGTTAGGGCTAGGGTTGGGGTTGGGGTTGGGTTGAGGTTGGAGGTTTAGGTTTGGGTTAGGGTTAGTGTTTGGTTTAGGTTTTGGGGTTAGGGTTAAGGTTGCGGTTTGGTTTAGGGTTAGGGTTAGGGTTAGGGTTTTCGTTACTCTTAGGTTTAGGGTTAGAAAGTTTGTAGGCTTCGGATTAGGGTTAGGGATAGGGTTAGGGTTTGAGGTGTTGGTTAGGGATAGTGTTAGGTTTAGTTTTAGGGTTTGGTTTAGGTTAGGGTTAGGGGTTGGGTTTGGGGTTTGGCGTTACGCTTGGGGTTAGGGTTACAAGAGGTTTGGTTATAGGGTTAGGGATAGGGCTTAGGGTTAGGGTTAGTGTTGGGGTTAGGGTTATGTTTGGGGTTTGGTTTAGGGTTGGGGTTAGGTTTAGGTTTAGGGTTAGCGTTACTCTTAGGTTTAGGGTTGAAGGTTTAGGGTTACGGTTGGGGTTAGGGTTAGGGTTAGTGTTGGGGTTAGGTTTGGGTTTGGGGTTTGGTTTAGGGGTTAGGGTTGGGGTTGGGGTTTGGTTTAAGGTTAGGGTTAGTGTTAGGGTTGGCGTTACACTTAGGTTTAGGGTTAGGCAAGGTTTAGGGTTGGGGTTAGGGTTAGGGGTTAGGGTTAGGTTGGGGTTAGGTTTAGGGTTAGGTTTTCTTTTAGGGTTAGGGTTAGTGTTAGTGTTTAGGGTTAGCATTAGGGTTAGGGTTACTGTTAGGGTTAGGTTTGGGTTTAGGGTCAGGGTGAGAATCAGGGTTAGGGTTAGGGTTAGCGTTAGGGTTACCGTTAGCGTTAGGGTTAGCGTTAAGTTTGGGTTTGGGGGTTGAGGTTTAGTGTTAGGAATAGGGTTGGGGTTTAGGCGCTGGGGTTGGGTTTGGGGCTGCGGTTGGGGTTGGGGTTGGGTTGAGTTTGAGGTTAGGGTTGGGACTGGGGTTGGGGTTAGGGTTGGGATTGTGGTTGTGTTTAGGGTTGGGTTTGGGGTTAGGGTTAGGGTTGGGATTACAGTTAGGGTTAGGGTTAGGGGTTGGGGTTGGGGTTAGGGTTAGCATTGGGTTTAGGGTTATGGGTTGGTGTTAGTGTTAGGAATAGTTTTGGGTTTAGTGTTGGGGTTAGGGGTTGGGGCTAAGGTTGGGGTTTGGGTTGGGTTGTTGGGGTTTGGGGTTAGGGTTAGGGTTAGTGTTTGGTTTAGGGTTAGGGGTTAGGGTTAGTGTTTGGTTTAGGGTTAGGGTTAGGGTTAGGGTTTGCGTTACTCTTAGGTTTAGGGTTAGAAGGTTTAGGGTTCGGATTAGGGTTAGGGATGGGGTTAGGGTTAGGGATGTTGGTTAGGGATAGTCTTGGGGTTAGTTTTAGGTTTGGTTTAGGGTTAGGGTTAGGGTTAGGTTTAGGTTTAGGGTCAGGTTCAGGGTCAGGGTCAGGGTAATTGTTAGGGTTAGCGTTAGGGTTACCATTAGCGTTAGGGTTTGCGTGTGGGTTTGGGGTTACGGGTTAGGGTTAGTGTTAGGAATAGGGTTAGGGTTTAGCACTGGGGTTAGGTTTGGGGCTACGGTTGGGGTTGGGGTTGGGTTGAGTTTGAGGTTAGGGTTGGGTCTGGGGTTGGGTTTAGGGTTGGGATTGTGGTTGTGTTTAGGGTTGGGTTTGGGGTTAGGGTGAGGGTTGGGGTTAGAGTTAGGGTTAGGATGGGGTTGGGGTTAGTGTTGGGGTTGGGGTTAGGGTTAGTGTTCGGTTACAGTTAGGGTTAGTGTTAGGGTTAGGGTTGGGGTTCGTGTTAGGGTTAGTTTAGGGTTAGTGTTAGGGTTGGGTTTAGGGTGGTTAGGGGTTAGGGTTCGGGTTAGGGTTAGGGTTCGGGTTGGGGTTAGGGTTCGGGTTAGGGTTAGGTTAGGGTTAGGGTTAGGGTTAGGTTTAGGGTTAGGTGTTAGTGTTAGTGTTAGGATTAGGGTTAGGGGTTAGGGTTACTGTTAGGGGTTGGGGTTGGGGTTAGGGTTGAGGTTGGGGGTTAGTGTTGGGACTTGGGTTGTGGTTAGGGTTGGGATTGTGGTTGGGTTTAGGGTTGGGGTTGGTGTTGGTGTTTGTGTTGGGGTTAGGGTTAGGTTTAGGGTTAGGATTGGGGTTGAGATTAGCCTTGGGGTTGGGGTTAGAGTTAGTGTTGTGTTACAGTTAGGGTTAGTGTTGGTGTTAAGGTTGGTTTAGTGTTAGAGTTAAGTTTATTGTCGGGCTAGGGATAGGTTTGGGACTAGGGCTAGTGCTGGCGCTAGGGATTGGGCAGGGTTTGGGGCTAGTTTTGGGGTTGGTGTTCAGTGTTATGTTTGGGGTTAGAGTTAGGTGTAGGGATAGGGTGAGGGGTTGGGGTGAGGGTTGGGGTTATCGATAGTGTTAGGGTTAAGGTTAGTGTTAGGGATGAGGTTAGGCTTGGGGTTAGGTTTTGGGGTTGGGGTTAGGGAAAGAGTTTGGGCTTAGGATATGTGTTAGGGTTATAGTTAGGGTTAGGGGTTGGAGTTGGGCCTGGGGCTGGGATTGGGGTTAGGGTAGGGTTAGGGTAGGGTTGGTGTTGGGGTTATGTTTAGGGTTAAGGTTTGCATTACTATTAGGTTTATTGTTAGGTTTATGGTTGGGTTTGGGGTATGGGGTTAGGGTTGGGGTTACGGGTTAGGATTGGGGTTGGGGCTGGGGTTGGGGTGGGGGTTAGGGGTTAGGGTTGGGGATAGGTTTGGGTTTGGGGTTGGGGTTAGCGTTACCTTGGGTTTGGGGTTAGAAGATTTGGGGTTGGGGTTAGGGGGTTAGGGTTAGGGGTTAGGGTTAGGGGTTAGGGTTAGTGTTAGGGTTTGGTTTAGGTTTAGGGTTCGAGTTAGGGTTGGGTTTCGGGTTGGGGTTAGGGGTTCGTGTTAGGGTTGGTTTAGGGTTAGTGTTAGGGTTAGGGTTAGGGTTTGTGTTAGGATTAGTTTAGGGGTAGTGTTAGGGTTAGGGTTAGGGGTTAGGGTTCGTGTTATGGTTTGGGTTCGGGTTAGGGTTAGTGTTCGGGTTCGGGTTCGGGTTCGTGTTAGGGTTAGTTTAGCGTTAGTGTTAGGGTTAGGGTTAAGGTTAGGGTTCGTGTTAGTGTTAGGGTTTACGGTTAGGGGTTAGGTTTCGGGTTGGGGTTTGGGTTCGGGTTAGGGTTAGTGTTTCGGGTTCGGGTTCGGGTTAGGGTTAGGGTTAGGTTTAGTGGTTAGGGTTTGGGTTAGGGTTAGGGTTGGGGTTAGGGTTAGGGGTTAGTGGGTTAGGGTTAGGGTTAGTTGGGTTTCGGGGTTAGGGGTTAGGGTTGGGGTTAGGTTTAGGGTGAGTTAGGGTTTGGGTTAGGGTTAGGGTGGGTTAGGTTTAGGGTTAGGGTTGGGGTTGGGGTTAGGGTTAGGGTTGGGGTTAGGGTTGGGGTTAGGGTTGGGGTTATTGGGGTTGGGGGTTAGGGTTGGGTAGGGTTGGTTTACCTTAGGTTGGGGTTAGGAAGGGTTTTGGGGTTAGGGTTAGTGTTAGGGGTTGGGGTTAGGGTTAGGGGTTAGGGTTTGGGTTAGGGTTAGGGTGGGGTTAGGGTTAGGGTTAGGGTAGCGGTTAGGGTTAGGGTGGGTTAGGGTTGGGTTAGGGTTGGGGTTAGGTTGGGGTTGGGGAGGGGTTGGGGTTAGTGTTGGGGTTAGGGGTTAGTGTTGGGGCTTGGGAGGTTGGGTTGGGGTTAGGGTTAGGGATTGTTGGTTTAGGGTTTAGGTTGGTGTTAGGTTGGTGTTAGGGGTTAGGGTTGGGGTTAGGGGTTACGTGGTTTAAGGGTGTTGGGGTTATGTGGGTTGAGGTTAGTGTTGGGACTTTGGTGGGGTTGGGTTGGGATTGTGGTTGGTTTGGTTGGGGTTGGGGGTAGGGTTGGGGTTGGGTTAGGTTTAGGGTTAGCTTTGGGGTTGGGGTTGGGTTGGGGTTAGGGTTAGGGTTGGGGTTGAAGTTACTGTTGGGGTTGGGGTTCGGGTTCATGTGGGTTAGTTTAGGGTTAGTGTTGGGGTTTGGGTCAGGGTTTGTGTTAGGATTAGTTTAGGGGTAGTGTTAGGGTTAGGGTTAGTGTTGGGGTTGGGGTTAGTGTTGGGGTTCGTGTTAGGGTTAGGGTTAGAGTTGGGGTTAGGGTTCTGGGTTGGGATTAGGGATTGGGTTAAGGTTAGTTTAGGGTTAGTGTTAGGGTTAGGGTTAGCGTTACTGTTTGTGTTGGGGTTAGGGTTAGGGTTAGGCTTGGGGTTGGGGTTCGGGTTAGGGTTAGGGTTCGGGTTCGGGATAGGTTTAGGGTTAGGTTTGGGGTTAGGCTTGGGGTTAGGGGTGGGTTGGGGTTTGGGTTAGGGTTAGGGGTGGGTTAGGGTTAGGGTTAGGGTTAGAGGTTAGTTTTGGGTGTTAGGTAAGTGTTAGGGTTAGGTTTGGGGTTAGGGGTTAGGGTTAGTGTTAGGATTGGGATTAGGGGTTAGTGTTAGTTTTAGTGTTAGGGGTTATCATTAGGGTTAGGGATAGGGTTAAGGTTGGGGTTGGGGTTGGGGTTGGGTTTAGGGTTAGGATTGGGGTTGAAATAAGCCTTGGGGTTGGGGTTAGGGGTTGGTGTTGGGTTACAGTTAGGGTTAGGGTTGGTGTTGGGGTTAGTTTAGCGTTAGTGTTAAGTTTATGGTTCGGGCTAGGGATGGGTTTAGGACTGGGGCTGGTGCTGGCGCTAGGGATTGGGCTGAGGTTGGGGCTGGGGTTGGGGGTTGGTGTGTACTGTTATGTTTGGTGTTAGAGTTAAGTGTAGGGATAAGGTGAGGGGTTAGGGTTTAGGGGTTAGGGTCAGCGATAGTGTTAGGGTTAAGGTTAGGGTTAGGCATGAGGTTGGGGTTAGGGTTAGGTTTTGGGGTTGGGGTTGGGGAAAGAGTTTGGGCTTAGGATATGTGTTAGGGTTATAGTTGGGGTTAGCGTTAGAGTTAGGCCTAGGGCTAGGGATAGGGTTATGGTAGGGTTAGGGTAGGGTTGGTGTTGGGGTTGGGTTTGGGGTTAAGGTTAGCATTACTATTAGGTTTATTGTTAGGTTTGGGGTTAGGTTTGGGGTTTGGGGTTGGGGTTAGGGGGTTAGGATTGGGGTTGGGGTTAGGGTTGGAGTTGGTGTTTGGGTTAGGGTTGGGGATAGGTTTGGGGTTGGGGTTGGGGTTAGCGTTACTCTTGGGTCTAGGGTTAGAAAGATTTGGGGTTGGGGTTGGGGGTTAGGGTTAGGGTTAGGGTTTGGTTTGGGGTTAGGTTTGGGGTTAGGTAAGTGTTACTCTTGGGTTTGGGGTTAGTGTTAGGGTTAGGGTTAGAGTTGGGGGTTAGGTTTAGGGTTAGGGTTAGTGTTAGGGGTTTGGTTTATGGTTAGGGTTAGGATTAGGGTTTGCATTACTCTTGGGTTTAGGGTTAGAAGGGGTTTAGGGTTAGGGTTAGGGTTAGGGTTTGGGTTAGGGATAGGGTTTGGGTTAGGGGTGTTGGTTAGGGATAGTGTTAGGGGTAGTTTTGGGGTTTGGTTTGGGGTTAGGGTTAGGGTTAGGTTTAAGGTTTGGTTTAGGGTTAGGGTTAGGGTTGGGTTTGGGGTTGGCGTTACTCTTAGGTTTAGGGTTACAAGAGGTTTAGGGGTTGGGGTTGGGGCTGGGGCTTAGGGTTAGGGTTAGTGTTGGGGTTAGAGTTATGTTTGGGGTTTGGTTTAGGGTTTGGGTTGGGGTTAGGTTTGGGGTTAGCGTTAATCTTAGTTTTAGGGTAAGAAGGGGTTTGGGGTTATGGTTGGGGTTAGGGGTTAGGGTTAGTGTTAGTGTTGGGCTTAGGGTTGGGGTTTGGTTTAGGGTTGGGGTTTGTGTTGGGGTTAGCGTTACTGTTAGGTTTAGGGTTAGAAAGGTTTTAGGGTTAGGGTTGGGGTTGGGGGTTGGGGTTAAGTTAAGGGTTAGGTTTGGGGTTGGGGTTTGGTTTAGAGTTAGGGTTAGTGTTGGTGTTTAGGGTTAGCATTAGGGTTGGGGTTACTGTTAAGGTTAGGTTTGGGTTTAGGGTCAGGGTCAGGGGTCAGGGTCAGGGTAATTGTTGGGGTTAGCGTTAGGGTTACCATTAGCGTTAGGGTTAGTGTTGGGTTTGGGATTGGGGGTTAGGGTTAGTGTTAGGAATAGGGTTGGGGTTTAGCGCTAAGGTTGGGTTAAGGGCTACAGTTGGGGTTGGGTTTGGGTTGAGTTTGAGGTTAGGGTTGGGCCTGGGGTTGCGGTTAGGGTTGGGATTGTGGTTGGGTTTGGGTTTGGGTTTGGGGTTAGAGTGAGGGTTGGGGTTAGGGTTAGTGTTAGGATTTGGGTTGAAGTTAGCGTTGGGGTTGGGGTTAGGGTTTAGTGTTGGATTACAGTTAGGGTTGGGGTTCGTGTTAGGGTTAGTTTAGGGTTAGTGTTGGGGTTAGGGTTAGGGTTCATGTTAGGTTTAGTTTAGGGTTAGTGTTAGGATTAGGGTTAGGGTTTGGGGTTTGGTTTGGGGTTAAGGTTAGGATTAGGGTTAGGGTAAGTGTTACTCTTGGGTTTGGGGTTAGGGGTTAGGCTTAGGTTGGGGGTTAGGATTAGGGGTTAGGGTTAGGGTTGGGGTTTCGTTTAGGTTAGGGTTAGGGTATGGTTAGCATTATTCTTAGGTTTAGGGTTAGAAGGGTTTAGGGTTCGGGTTAGGGTTAGGGATACGGTGGGGTTAGGGGTGTTGGTTACGGATAGTGTTAGGGTTAGTTTTAGGGTTTGGTTTAGGGTTAGGGTTAGGGTTGGGTTTAGGGTTTGGTTTAATGTTGGGGTTAGGGTTAGGTTTGGGGTAAAGTGTTAGGGTTAGTGTTGGGGTTAGGGTTATGTTTGGTGTTTGGTTTAGGGTTAGGATTAGGGTTAGGTTTAGGGTTAGCATTACTCTTAGGTTTAGGGTAAGAAGAGGTTTAAGGTTATGGTTAGGGTTGGGGGTTGGGATTAGGATTAGGGTTTGGGTTTGTTTTAGGGTTGGGGTTGGTGTTGGGGTTAGCGTTACTCTTAGGTTTAGGGTTAGAAAGGTTTGGGATTAGGGTTAGTGTTACGGGTCAGGGGTTAAGGTAAGGGTTAGGTTTAGGGTTGGGGTTTGGTTTAGGTTTGGGTTTAGTGTTAGTGTTTATGGTTGGCGTTGGGGTTGGGGTTACTGTTATGGTTGGGTTTTGGGTTTAGGGTCAGGGTCAGGGTCAGGGTCAGGTTAGTGTTAGGGTTAGCATTAGGGTTACCATTAGCGTTGGGGTTAGCGTTGGGTTTGGGGTTGGGGGTTAGGGTTAGTGTTAGGAATAGGGTTAGGGTTTAGCATTAGGGTTAGGGTTAGGGATAAGGTTGGGGTTGGGGTTGGGTTGAGGTTGAGGTTAGGTTTGGGACTGGGGTTGGGGTTAGGGTTGGGATTGTGTTTGTGTGTGAGGTTTGGGTTTAGGGCTAGGGTGAGGGCTGGGGTTAGAGTTAGTGTTAGGATTGGGGTTGAGGTTAGCGTTGGAGTTGGGGTTAGGGTTAGTGTTGGGTTAGAGTTAGTGTTAGGGTTCGTGTTAGGGTTAATTTAAGGTTATTGTTAGGGTTAGGGTTTGGGTTCGTGTTAGGGTTAGTTTAGGGTTAGTGTTAGGTTTAGGGTTCATGTTAGGGTTAGATTAGGTTTAGTGTTCGGGTTTGGGTTAGGGTTCGGGTTCGGGTTGGGGTTCGTGTTGGGGTTGGTTTAGAGTTAGTGTTAGGGTTAGGGTTAGGGTTCGTGTTAGGTTAGGGTTCAGGGTTAGGGTTAGGGTTCGGGTTGAGGTTCGGGTTCAGGTTAGGGTTAGGCTTAGGGTTAGGGTTAGGGTTAGGGGTGGGTAATGTTTAGGGTTAGGGTTAGGGTTGGGTTAGGGTTTGGGTTAGGATTAGGGTTAGGTTTGGGGTTTAGTGTTAGGGTTAGGGTTGGGGTTTAGGATTAGGGTTAGTGTTGGGGTTAGGTTTAGGGTTAGGGGTTAGGGTAAGTGTTAGGATTAGTGTTAGGGTTAGGGTTGGTGTTAGGGGTTATCGTTGGGGTTAGGGTTAGGGTTAATGTTGGGGTTGGGGTTAGGGTTGAGGTTGAGGTTAGTGTTGGGAGTTGGGTTGGGATTAGGGTTGGGATTGTGGTTGGGTTTAGGGTCGGGATTGGGGTTAGGATTAGGGTTGGGGGTTAGGGTTTGGGGTTTAGGGTTAGGATTGGGGTTTGAAGTGTGCCTTGGGGTTGGGGTTGGGGTTGGGGTTGGGGTTAAGTGTTGTGGTTAGTGTCAGGTTGGGTTAGGGTTAGGGTTGTGTTACACTTAGGGTTAGGGTTGGTGTTAGGGTTAGTTTAGCGTTAGTGTTAAGTTTATGGTTCGGGCTGGGATAGGTTTGGGACTAGGGCTAGTGCTAGCACTAGGGATTGGGCTAGGGTTGGGGCTAGTGTTGGGGTTAGTGTTTGGTGTTATGTTTGGGGTTGGATTTAAGTGTAGGGATAGGGTGAGGGGTTAGGGTTAGGGTTAGGTTTGGGATGGTGTTAGAGTTAAGGTTAGGGTTAGGAATGAGGGTTCGGGTTTGGTGTTAGGTTTTGGGGTTGGGTTTCAGGGAAATAGTTTGGGCTTAGGATATGTGTTAGGGTTATAGTTAGGGTTAGGGTTAGGGGTTAGGCCTGGGGCTGGGATTAGGGTTAGGGTAGGGTTAGGGTAGGGTTGGTGTTGGGGTTTAGTTTTAGGGTTAAGGTTAGCATTACTATTAGGTTTATTGTTAGGTATAGGGATAGGTTTAGGGTTTGGGGTTGGGGTTAGGGTAGGGGGTTGGGATTAGGGTTAGGGTTCGGGTTGGGGTGGGGGTTAGGTTTAGGTTGGGGATGGGTTTGGGGTTAGGGTTGGGGTTAGCGTTACTCTTGGGTTTAGGGTTAGAAGATTTGGGGTTGGGGTTGGGGGTTGGTGTTAGAGTTAGGGTTTGGTTTGGGGTTAGTGTTAGGGGTTGGGGTTAGGGTAAGTGTTACTCTTGGGTTTGGGGTTAGGGTTGGGGTTAGGGTTGGGGGTTGGGGGTTGGGGTTGGGGGTTGGGGTTGGGATTTGGTTTGGGGTTGGGGTTAGGGTTAGGCTTAGGGTTAGCGTTACTCTTGGGTTTACGGTTAGAAGTTTTAGGGTTCGGGTTGGGGTTCGGGTTAGGGGTGTTTGTTAGGGATAGTGTTGGGGTTAGTTTTAGGGTTTGGTTTATGGTTAGGGTTAGGGTTAGGTTTGGGGTTTGGTTTAGGGTTCGGGTTGGGGTTGGGTTTAGGGTTAGCGTTACTCTTGGGTTTGGGGTTAGAAGGGTTTAGGGTTAAGGTTACGGATAGGGCTTAGGTTTGGGGTTGGTGTTGGGTTTGGGGTTATATTTAAGGTTTGGTTTATGGTTGGGGTTAGGGTTATGTTTAGGGTTAGCGTTACTCTTAGTTTTAGGGTAAGAAGAGGTTTAGAGTTTCAGTTAGGGTTAGGGGTTGGGGTTAGGGTTGGGGTTGGGATAAGGGTTTAGGGATAGGGTTAGGGGTTAGGGTAGGGTTAGGGTTGGGTTAGGGTTAGTGTTAGGGGTAGGGTTTAGGGTAAGGTTAGGTGTGGGATTATGGTTAGGGTTAATTTTGGTGGTTACGGTTACAGTTAGCCTTAGGGTTAGGATTGTGTTAGCATTAGGGTTAGGGTTAGTGTTTAGGGTTAGGGTTGGGGTTAGGGTTTAGGGTTTATGGATAGGGTTAAGGTTAAGGTTGGGTTTAGGGCTGTGTTGGGTTTGGGGTTACGGGTGCGGTGAGGTTAGGGGTACATTTGGGTGTGGGGTTGGTGTTGGGGTTAGGGATAGAGTTGGGTTAGGGTTAAGGTTGGGGTATAGGGTTTAGGTTTTGGGTTGGGGTTAGGGTTTACGGTTTAGGGTTAGAGGGTTAGGGTTAGGTTGGGGTTTATGGTTTAGGGATAGGATGAGTGATTGGGAGGGTTAAGGTTAGGGGTTATGGTTGGGTTTAGGGGTTAGGTTTGGGGCTTGGGGTTGGGGCTGGGCTGGTTACGTTTAGGCTTGCTGGTGGGGCTAGGAGAAGGGTTGAGGTTGTGGTTAGTGTTACGGTTAAGTTTAGGGTTAGGTTTAGGGTTTAAGTTGCTTAGGGTTGGGGTTTAGGGTTAGGGTTAGGGTTAGGGTTGTTGGCGATAGGGTTCGGCTAGGGTTAGGGTTGGTTTAGGATTGGGGTGTAGAGTTAGGGTTGTTAGGATTAGGGTTAGGTTCATTGTTTAGGGTTAGGGTTAGGGTTGAGGTTAAGGGGTATGTTAGGGTTGTGGTTAGGGTTGGGGTTGGGGTTCAGTGTTTGGGGTGTTAGGTTTAGGGTATGTTTGGGGGTAGAGTGGGGTTGGGTTGGGGTTAGGGTTAGGGTTACTGTTGGGTTTAGGGTTAGAGGTTTTAGGTTTGGGGTTAGGGTTAGGGTTAGGGTTGGGGTTAGGGTTAGTGCTTACGGTTAGAGTTGGGGCTTGCGCTACGGTTGGGGTTATGGTTAGGGGTTACGGTTGGGGTTAGGGTAGGTAGGGTTAGGGTTGGGTTTGGTGTTATGGCTTAGCGTTAGGATTTAGGGTTGGGTTAGGGTTAGGGTTAGTGTTAGGAAGGGTTAGGGGTAGGGGTAGGGGTTGGGTTAGGGTTGGGTGTTTTTGTGGGGTTAGGACTAGGGATATGGTGATCTGGGGTTGGGTTTGGGGTTTGGGGGTTGGTTACAGGTGGGGTTAAAGGAGGTACGGATTAGGGTTAGGGATTGGGTTTAGGGCTAGGGCTAGTACTAGGGCTGGGGGGGTACAGCTTGGGCAAGGGTTAGGGTTAGGGTTCAGTGTTTGGTGTTGGGGTTAGGTTTATGCTTTAGGGTTAGGGTTAGCTTTATTGGTTAGGGGTTAGGTTTAGGGTTAGTTTAGGTTTATGGTTGGGGTTGGTGTTGGTGTTAGTTTTAGGATTAGGGATTAGGGATTAGGGTTAGGGGTATGGGTTGGGGTTAGGTTTGAGGGTTAGCGTTGTGTTGGGGTTAGAGCTAGGGTTACGATTAGGTTCAGAAATAGTGCCAGAGCTGGGGTTGCGGCTGGGTGTGGGTTGGGGTTTAGGGTTAGTGTTAGGTTTAGGGTTTAATGTTGGGGTTGGGGTTAGGGAGAGTGTTAGGTTTGGGTTAGGCTTAGGGGTTAGGGTTGGTGTTAGGGTTAGGATTAGGGTTTAGGGTTAGGGTCAGGGTTGGGTTTGGTGGTTAGTGTTAGGGTTAGTGTTAGGATTAGGGGTTAGGGTTAAGGTTAGGGGTAGGTTTAGGGGTTGTGGTTGGGGTTAGGGTTAGTGTTGGTGTTGTTTGAGGGTTAGGTTTAATGTTTAGGGATAGGGTTAGGGTTAGGGTTTCGGGTTTCGGGATAGGGTTGGGGTTGGGTTACGGTTGGGGTTATAGCTTACGTTTGGGGTTAGTGTTAGGGTTCAGGGTTTAGGTTTAGGATTAGGGTTAGGTTTAGGGTTGGGTTAGCGTTATGTTTAGGGTTGGGGCTGGGGCTGGGTATTGGCTGGGGCTGGGGCTAGGGATTGGGCTAGAGCTAGGGTTGCGGTTAGGGTTAGGGATAGGGTTAGGGTAGGGGTTAGGGTTGGATTAGGTTTAGGGTTAGTGTTTAGATTTAGGGTTAGGGGGTTAGTGTTACGATTTATGTTTGGGTTTAGGGTTAGGGATAGAGTAAGGTTAGTGATTGTGGTTGGTGTTAGGTTTAGGGATAGGGTTAGGTTTGGGTTAGTGTTAGGGTTAGGGTTAGTGTTTAGTGTTAGGGTTTGGGCTGGGGCTGGGGTTTGGGGTTTAGGGATAGGGTTAGGTTTAATGTTAGGGTTAGTGTTAGGAGTAGGGGTAGGGATAGGGGTGGTGGTAAGAGTTAGGTTTAGTGTTAAGGTTGGGGTTGTGTTAGGGATGGGGAGACGGTAGGTAGATGGTTAGTAGTAGGTTTGGGGTTAGGGTTAGAAGAGTTGGGGTTAAGATTAGGGTTGGGGTTACGGTTGGGGTTACGGTTGGGGTTATGGGTTGGGGTTAGGGTTAGTGTTGGGGTTTAAGTTTGGGGTTAGCATTTGAGTTAGGGTTGGGTGTTAGGTTTATGGTTGGGTGTTAGGGTTAGGGATGGGGTAGAGGTAGAGGTAGGGGCTTTGGTTGGGTTAGGGATAGGGTTATGGTCGTGTTAGGGTTGGGGTTTAGGGTTTGGGGTTAGGGTTAATGTTTGGGTTAGTGTTAGGGCTAGGGATAGGGTTGGGGCTGGGTTTGGGGCTGGGGTTGGGGTTGGGGTTTGGGGTTTGGGGTTAAGGTTGGGGTTAGGATTGGGGTGAGGGTTTGGGGTTAGTGTTAGGGGTTGGGATGAGGGTTAGGATCAGGGTTGGGATAAGGTTGGGGTTGGGGTTAGGATTTGGGGTTTGGGGGTAGGGTTATGGTTGGGGTTGGTGCTAGGGTTTGGTCTGGGGCTGGGGCTAGGGTTAGAGCTGGACTAGGGCTAGAGTTAGGGTTAGGGTTGGGTGAGTTTAATGGTTAGCATTATGGATGGGGGTAGGGTTGGGTTAGGCTTGGGGTTAGGGGTAGGGGTAGTGGTATGTGTGGGGTTAAAGGTATGTGTGGGTTGGGGTTGGGGTTAGGTTTAGGGGTTGAGTTAGGGTTGGGGTTGGGGTTTGGTTTAGGGTTGGGGTTAGGGTAGGGTTAGGGTTAGTGTCTATTAGGTTTAGGGTTAGAAGGGTTTGGGATTACGGTTAGGGTTGGGTAAGGGTTGGGGTTTGGTTGGGGTGAGGTTGGGGTTAGGGGTTAGGGTTAGGGTTGGGGTTAGGGTTTAAGGTCAGGGTTAGGGTTGGGGGATAGGGTTAGGGTTAGGGTTAGGGGTTTGGGTTGGGGTTTGGGTTAGGGTTGGGTTAAGGGTTAGGGTTTGGTTTAGGGTTAGGGTTAGGGTTAGGGATAGGGTTAGTATTAGAGATTTTGGTTAGGGGTTAGGGGATAGGGTTAGGGGTTAGGGGTTGGGGTTAGGGGTTTGGTTTAGGGGTTAGGTTTGGGGTTAGGGTTAGGGTTAGGGTTAGGTTCGGTTTGGTCCGGGTTGGGGTTAGGGTTGGGGTTAGGGATTTTGGTTGGGGTTGGGGTTAGGGTTAGTGTTGGGTGTTAGGGATAGGATTAGGGTTAGGGTTGGGGTTTAAAGTTAGGGTTGGGGGTTGGGGTTGGGGTTTAGGGTTAGCAATAGTGTTAGGGTTAGTGTTAGGATTGGGGTTAGGGTTAGGGTCAGGGGTCAGGGTCAGGGTTTAGGATTAGGGTTAGCGTTAGTGTTAGCGTTAGCTTTAGGTTTAGCGTTAGGTTTAGGGTTAGGGTTAGGGTTAGGGTTAGGGTTAGGGTTAGTGGGTTAGGGGTTAGGGGTTAGGGTCAGGGGTAGGGGTTAGGGATTGGGTTAGGGTTGGGGTGGGGTTGGGGTTTGGGGTTGGGATTAGGGTTGGGTTAGGGGTTAGGTTTAGCTTTAGGGTTGGCGTTAGCTTTAGGTTTAGCGTTGGGTTTGGGTGTTGGGGTTAGGTTTAGGGGTTAGGGTTGGGGTTAGGGGTTAGGGTTAGGGGTTAGGGTTAGGGTTAGGTTTAGGGTTAGGGTTAGGGTTAGGGGTTAGGGTTGGGATTTGCTTGGTTGGGGTTGGGGTTGGGGTTGGGATTGAGCTTGTGGTTAGGGTTGGGGGTTGGGGTTAGGGTTAGGGGTTGGGGTTTCGGTTGGGGTTAGGGGTTGGGGTTGGGTTTAGTGTTGGGGTTTGGGTTGGGATTAGCGTTAGGGTTGGGGATAGGGTTAGCGTTGGGTCTAGTCCTAGGGCTAGGGTTATGGCTGGGCTAGGGCTAGGGTTGGGGTTAGGTTTGGGTGATTTTAGGGTTAGCGTTAGGGGTAGGGCTAGTGTTGGTTTAGGGTTAACGTTGGGGTTAGGGGTATGGGTAGGGTTGGGTTGGGTTTACGGTTGGGGGTGGGGGTAGCGGTAGGGTTAAGGGTATGTGTGGATTAGCGTTAGGGTTAGGGTTAGGGTTGGTTTGGGGTTAGCGTTACTCTTAGGTTTAGGGTTAGAAGAGTTTAGGAGTTAGGGTTAAAGTTAGGGTTAGGGTTAGGGGTTTTGGTTGGGGTTAGGTGTTAGGGTTAGGGTTGGGGTTGGGTTTGGGGTTGGGGTTAGGGTTAGGGGTTGAGGCTTGGGGTTGGGGTTAGGTTTGGGGTTGGGGTTAGGGTTGGGTTTGGGGTAGGGGTTGGGATTGGGCTTGGGGTTAGGGTTAGGTATGGGGTTGGGGTTACGGTTGGGGTTAGAGTTGGGGTTAGGGTTAGGGTTGGGGTTGGTTTAGGATTAGGGTTGGGGTTACGGTTAGTGTTAGGGTTGGTGTTAGGGTTAGTGTTAGGGTTAGGTTTGGGGGTTAGAGTTAGGGTTACGGTTTAGGTTTAGGGTTAGGGTTAGGGTTAGGGTTAGAGTTAGTGATAGGGTTAGGGTTAGGGGTTAGGGATAGGGTTAGGGTTTTTCTTGGGGTTAGGGTTAGGGTTAGGTTTAGGGTTTGATTTAGGGTTAGGTTTAGGTTTAGTGTTAGGGTTATGGTTATGGATTAGGGTTAGGGTTAGGGTTTGAGGCTTTAGGGATAGGATTACGGTTAGGGGTAGGTGTAGTGGTGCAGGTAGGTTTAGGGGCTGTGGTTCGGGTTAGCGATAAGGTTATGATTGGGTAGGGGTAGGAGTAGAGGTGGGGTTAGGGTTAGGTTTAGACGAGTTAGGGTTGGGGTTAGGGTTAGCGGTTGGGTTTAGAAGTTAGGGTTAGGGTTGGGGTTTAGTGTTGGGGTTAGGTTTAGGGTTTACTGTCAGGACTAGGATTTGAGTTGGGTTTGGGGGTTGGGGTTAGGGTGTAGTTTTGGGAGTTAGGGTTAGGATTAGGGATAGGGGTAGGGGTAGGGTTAAGGTATGTGTGGGTTGGGTTTGGGGTTAGGGTTAGGGTTGGGTTAGGGGTTAGGGGTTAGGGTTAGGGGTTTGGGTGAGGTTTAGGGTTAGGGTCAGGGTTAGGGTTTGGGGTTAGGGTTAGGTTTGGGGTTATGGTTAGGGTTGGGGTGGGGGGTTAGGGTTAGGTTTGTGATTAGTGTTAGGTTTAGGGTTGGGTTTGGGGTTATGGTGAGGGTGGGGTTGGGGTTAGGGTTTGGGTTGGGGTTAGGGTTAGGGTTGGTGTTAGGGTTAGGGTTAGGTTAGGGTTAGGGTTGGGGTTAGGTTTAGCGTTAGGGTTAGCATTAGGTTTGGGTTTAGGGTTAGGGTTAGGGTTAGGTTTGGGGTAGGGGTTAGGGTTGGGATTGGGCTTGTGGTTGGGTTTGGTGTTGGGGTTAGGGTTAGGGTTGGGGGTTGCGATTGGGGTTAGGTTTAGGGTTGGGTTTAGTGTTAGGGTTTGGATTGGGATTAGCGTTAGGGTTGGGGATAGGGTTAGGTTTGGGGTTAGGTCTGGGCCTGGGGCTGGGTTTGGGGCTGGGCTGGGGCTGGGGTTAGGGTTAGGGTTGGGTGATTTTAGGATTAGTGTTAGGGGTAGGGGTAGTGTTGGGTTAAGGTTAACGTTAGGGTTAGGGGTATGGGTATGGTTGGGTTAGGTTTACGGTTGGGGGTAGGAGTAGGGTTAGGGTTAAGGTTAGGGTTAGGGTTAGGGTTAGTGTTAGGGTTAGGGTTAGGGTTGGTTTAGGGTTAGCGTTACTCTTAGGTTTAGGGTTAGAAGATGTTTAGGGTTAGGGTTAAAGTTAGGGTTAGGGTTAGGGGTTTTGGTTAGGGTTAGGGTTAGGGTTGGGTTTGGGGTTGGGTTTAGGGTTGTGGTTGGGGTAAGGGTTGGGATTGGGGTTGGGATTAGGGTTGGGATTGTGCTTCGGGTTAAGGTTGGGTTTCGGTTTAGGGATAGGGTTGGGATTAGGGTTACGGTTAGTGTTAGGGTTGGGGTTAGGGAATTCGGGTTAGGGTTAGGGTTAGGGTTGGTGTTACAGATTGGGTTGGGGTTATGGTTAGTGTTAGGGTTGTTGTTATGGTTAGGGTTAGGGTTAGGTTTAGGGGTTAGGGTTAGGGTTAGTGTTGGGGTTAGGGTTAGGGTTAGGTGTTAGGGTTGGGGTTAGGGTTAGGGGTTTTGGTTAGGGGTTAGGATTATGGTTAGGGTTGGTGTTAGTGTTAGGGTTGGGGTTGGGTGTTGGGGGTTAGGGTTAGGTGTTGGGGTTGGGGTTAGGGTTAGGGGTTTTGGTTAGGGTTAGAGTTAGGGTTGGGGTTTGATTTGGTGTTAGGGTTAGGGTTAGTGTTGGGGTTATGGTTCGTGCTAGGGATAGCTTTGGGACTAGGGCTGAGTGCTGGGGGCTGGGGCTGGGGCTGGGGCTCGGGTTGGGGTTAGTGTTAGTGTTATGGTTGCGGTTAGGGAGTTAAGGGTAGGGGGAGGGTTTAGGGTTAGGGTTGGGGTTAGCGATAGTGTTCAGGTTAAGATTAGGGTTAGGGGTTAGGATTAGGGTTGGGGTTAGGGTTAGGATTAGGGTTAGGGTTGGGTTAGGGTTGTGGTGGGGGTTAGGGTTAGGTTTGTGATTAGTGTTTGGTTTAGGGTTAGGTTTGGGGTTATGGTGAGGGTTGGGGTTGGGATTAGGGTTAGGGTTGGGGGTTAGGGTTAGGGTTGGTGTTAGAGTTAGGGTTAGGTTAGGGTTAGGGTTAGGTTTAGCGTTAGGGTTAGGGTTAGGTTTAGGGTTAGCATTAGGGTTTGGGGTTAGGATTGGGGTTGGGGGTTGGGGTTGGGATTAAGGTTAGGGTTAGGGGTTAGGTTTGGGGTTGCATGTTAGGGTTAGGGGTTGGGTTTAGGGTTGGGGGTTGGGGTTAGGGTTAGGTTTGTGGTAGGGGTTAGTTTTGGGATTGGGGTTGGGATTAGGGTTGGTATTGGGCTTGTGGTTGGGGTTGGGGTTGGGATTAGGGTTAGGGTTGGGGTTGCGGTTGGGGTTAGTGTTAGGGTTGGGTTTGGTGTTAGGGTTTGGGTTGGGATTAGCGTTAGGGTTGGGGATAGGGTTAGGGTTAGCATTTGGGTAGGTCTAAGCCTAGGGCTGGGGTTAGGGCTGGGCTGGGGCTAGGGGTTAGGGTTGGGGTTGGGTGATTTTAGGGTTAGCATTAGGGGTAGGGGTAGTGTTGGGTTAGGATGAACGTTAGGGTTAGGGGTATGGGTAGGGTTAGTTTAGGTTTACGGTTAGGGGGTAGGAGTAGGGTTAGGGTTAAAGGTATGTGTGGGTTGGGGTTGGGGTTAATGTTAGGGTTGAGGGTTGGGGTTGGTTTAGGGTTAGCGTTACTCTTGGGTTTGGGGTTAGAAGGGGTTTAGGGTTAGGGTTAAAGTTAGGGGTAGGGTTAGGGGTTTTGGTTGGGGTTAGGGTTAGACTTGGGTTTGGGGTTGGGGTTTAGGGTTGTGGTTGGGGTAGGGGTTGGGATTGGGGTTGGGATTAGGGTTGGGATTGTGCTTCAGGTTGGGATTGGGGTTGGGGGTTAGGGTTAGGGTTTGGGTTACGGTTACGTTTAGGATTAGGGTTGGGGTTAGTGTTGTGGTTAGGGTTAGGTTTAGGGTTGGTGTTATGGTTGGGGTTGGGGGTTACGCTTGGTGTTAGGGTTGGTGTTAGGGTTAGGGTTAGGGCTAGGTTTAGGGGTTAGGGTTAGGGTTAGGGTTGGTGTTGGGGTTAGGGTTAGGGTTAGGTGTTAGGGTTAGGGTTGGGGTTAGGGGTTTTGGTTGGGGTTAGGGTTAGGGTTAGGGTTAAGATTAGGAGTTTGGGTTAGGGGTTAGGATTAATTTTAGGGGTTAGGATTAGGGTTAGTGTTAGGGTTAGGGTTTGGGTTTGCGTTTAGGGATGAGTTTGGGGTTAGGGTTGGAGTAGGGGTTAGGGTGAGGGTTGGGAATGTGGTTGCGTTTAGGGTTGAGGTTAGCTGTTAGGGTTAGGTTTGGGGTTGGGCTTGGGGTTAGGTTAGGGTTAGGGTTAGGATTAGGGTTAGGATTAGGGTTAGGGTTGGTTTTATGTTTAGGGTTATAGTTAGGGTTAGGTTTAGGGGTTAGGATTAGGGATAGCGTTAGGTTTAGGGTTAGTGTTAGTGTTAGGATTAGGGTTAGGTTAGGGTTAGGGTTTGGGGTTAGGGTTTAGGGGGTTGGGTTTAGGGTTAGGGTTAGGGTTAGGGGTTTTGCTTAGTGTTAGGGTTAATGTTGGGGTTTGGTTTTAGGTTAGGATTGGGGTTAGGGTTAGGGTTGGGGTTTGGTTTATGGTTAGGGTTAGGGTTTGGTTTTGGTTAGGGTTAGGGTTAGGGTTAGAGTTAGGGTAGGGATTAGGGTTGGGGTTACGGTTAGAGTTTGGGTTAGGGTTAGGGGAAAGCGTTTGGGCTTAGGATATGTGTTAGAGTTAAAGTTACAGTTAGGGTTAGAGTTATGCCTAGGGCTAGGGTTTGGGTTAGGGTAGGGTTAGGGTAGGGTTGGCTTTGGGGTTGGGTTTGGGGTTAAGGTTATCATTACAATTAGGTTTATTGTTGGGGTTAGGGTTAGGGTTTAGGGTTTGGGGTTAGGGTTAGTGTTGGGGGTTAGGATTAGGGTTAGGGTTAGTTTGGGGTGGGGTTTGGGGTTGGGTTTGGGGTTGGGGTTAGGGTTATGTTTGGGGTTAGGGTTTGTGTTGGGGTTGGGGTTGGGTTTAGGGTTGGGTTTGGGGTTAGGTTTAGGGTTGGGGTTAGGGTTAGGGTTAGGGTTGGGGTTAGTGATAGGGTTGAAGTTGATGTTAGGGTTAGGGTTGGGGTTAGGGGTAGGGTTAGGGTTTGGGGTTATGGTTAGGGTTAGGGTTACCTTTAGGGTTAAAGTTAGCGTTACTCTTAGGTTTAGTGTTAGAAGGGTTTAGGGTTATGGGTTGGGTTTAAGGGTTTAGGTTGGGGTTAGTGTTACGGTTAGGGTTAGGGTTAGGGTTAGGGGTTAGGGTTATGGATTATTGTTAGGGTTAGGGATAGGGTTAGCGTTACTCTTAGGTTTAGTGTTAGAATAGGTTTAGGGTTGAGGTTAGGATTAGTGTTAGGGTTAGGGTTAGGGTTTTGGTTTGGGTTGGGGTTAGGGGTTTTGGTTTGCCTTAGGGTTAGGGTTAGGGTTAGGTTTAGGGTTAGAGTTTGGTTTAGGGTTAGTTGTTCAGGTTAGGGTTAGGGTTTGGTTTAGGGTTTGGGTTTAGGGTTAGGGGTAGGGTTAGGGTTTGGGGTTAGGGTTTAGGGTTAGGGTATAGAGTTAGCATTAGGGTTAGGGTTAGTGTTAGGGGGTTAGGGTTAGGGTCGGGCAGAGTCAGGGTCATGGGGTAGGGTTAAGGTTGGGGTTGGGGTTAGAGTTGGGGTTAGGGTTAGGGTTGGGGGTTTGGGTTAGGGTTAGGGGTTAGGGCTTAGGATTAGGGTTAGGGTTGGGGTTAGGTTTAGCATTACGGTTGGGTTCAGGTTTCGTTTACTTAGGGTTAGGGTTAGTGTTCAGGGTTAGGGTTAGAATTCTGGTTTAGAGATAGGGTTTCAGAAAGTGTTAGGGTTAGGATTAGGGTCGGTTATGGTTAGGGTTAGGGTTAATGCTAGGGCTAGGGGCAAGGCCTATGGTTGGGGGTTAGTATTAAGTTTAAGGGTAGGTTTAGGGGTTGTGTTTAGGTTTGGGTTTGGGTTGGGTTTATGTTTGGGGTTTGGAGTTTGGTGTTATGGCTAGGGTTGGGGTTGGGGCTAGTGCTAGGGTTAGATCTGGGTCTGGGGCTAGGGTTAGAGCTTGGGCTGGGGCTAGGGTTAGTGTTAGGGTTGGGTGAGTTTTCGGGTTAACGTTAGGGGTAGGGGTAGGGTTTTGTTAGGTTTAGGTTAGGGTTAGGTGTAGGGGTAGTTTTGGGTTAGGTTTGGGGTTAGGGTGGGGGTAGAGGTATGGTTGGGTTATGTTTGGGTTTAGACGAGTTAGTGTTAGGGTTAGGGTTAGGGTTATGGTTACGGTTAGGGGTTAGGGTTTGGGTTCAGTGTTAGGTTTTGAGTTAGGGTTAGGGTTAGTTTTAGGGTTAGGGTTAGGGTTTGTGTTTAGGGTCAGATTGAGGTTAGGGATCAGGGATCTGGGAAAGGGTTAGGGTTAGGGTTAAGGGTAGGGTTAGGGATTGAGGTTAGGGTTATGGTTAGGGTTGGGTTTGGATTAGCGTTAGCGTTAGGGTTAATGCTAGGGCTGAATTCAGCCCTTTCACTAACCTTAACCCAATCCTAACCTAGCCTAAACCACAACAGATGCCCCTACCCTACCCCTACCCTAAACCTTAAATCTTAACCTAAACCTAACCCAGCTCTATCCCTGACCTAATCCTTTACCCTCTCCCTAGGCCTACCAATAGCCTAACCTCATCCTATACCTGAACAATAAACGTAACCTAACCTACTCAGCCTAAGCCCTAACACTACTAACCCCTACCCTAACCCTAGGCCTAACCTAACACTGGGCCAGGCCTAACCATAAGCCCTAGCCTAACCATAACCATAGACCTTGCAGGCCTTAGCCTAGCCCAACTCTAGCCTAGCCTAACCTAATCCCTAGCCTAACATTAACCTAAACACTAGCAGTGACCCTAGCCATAGCATGGGCCCTGACACTAAAGCCTAGCCCCTAACCCTAGCTAATCCTGACAACAGCCTAGCCCTAACCCTGACACTAACCTAACCTAACACTAACCCAGAGCCTATTCTAACCATACCCTGAACCTAAGCCTCTTCTAGCCGTAAGCCTACAGTAACGGTAACCTAATCTTAATAGTAGCAGCAACCACTAACCTAGGCCTATCCTAACACACAGCCCTTAGCTAAACAGCCATGACCATAACGCTACTAACCCTAACACTAGCTAAAACCCCTAGACTAACTCTAAAGCCTAGCCTAAGCCTAACACTAAGCCACTTAGCCTAGCCCTAGTCTAGCCCTAGCCCTAGCCTAGCACTCACCCATGAGGCTCCCTAGCCTAATCTTTTGGGTCTAGCCCCTGCCCCTAACCTTAACCTAACCATAGCCCTAAACTCTAACCCTAAAACTAACCTAGCCTAACCCTAGCCTGGCCCAAGGCCTAACCCTGATCACAACCCAGAACACCTGCCTAACCACTACCCTAACCTAGCCCTAACCTAACCCTAACACTAACCTAACCTAACAATCACCCTAAACCTAATCCTAACCTGACCTAACCCCCAAGCCCAACCCTAACCCCATCCCACAACCTAATCCCAGCCTAAACCCTAACCCTATCCCTAACCCCCTAACCCTTGCCCTAACTCTAACCCTTGATCTAACCATAACACTAACACTAACCCCTAGACTTAATCATAACCTAAACCTAACGCTAACCCATAACGCTAATGCTAACCCTGCCACTAACCATAACACTAAACCTGATTCTAAACCTAACCCTAGCCTAACACTAAGCCTAACCAATAATGTTTGCCTAAACCTAGCCTAACCTAATGCTAATCTAAGCCTAACCTAACAATGCCAATAACCTAATCCTAAACTTAATGCTAACCTAACCTAACCCAACTACTAAACCTATGCCAAACTCTAACCAAAACCCCTAACCTTAATCTTAAGTCTAACCATAATCCAAGGCTTAGCCCCTAACCTAACCCTAACTAACCTAACCCCAACCAAAGCTATAACTCTATCCCTAACCCTAACCTAACACTAACCCTAACAGCTAACCCTAACCCCTAAACATAGCCTAAAAACGCCAAAGCCAACCCTAACTCTACCCCTAACCTAACCTTAACTCTAGGCCTAACCTAACCCACACCCTGGCCCTAATCCTAACCCTAACCTAACCCCAACTACTATCCCAACCTTAACCCAACCTAACACCAGCCATAAACCCAACCACAACCCTAACCTAACCCCAACCCTAATCTAACCCCTAACCCTATCCTAACAATAACCTAATCCCAAACCTTAGCCCAATAACCCAATCCACAACCTAACCTCAGCCTCCACCTAACCCTAGCCCAACCCTAACACTAATCCTAAACCTAAGCCTAACCCTAACACTAACCTAACCTAAACCTCTCCCTAACCACAAATCTAAAAACGCTAACACTAGCCTAACCCTAACCCCAACCTAAACCTAATCCTAAACCCTAACCTAACCCTAGCCTAACACCTAACCTAACCTAAACCCATCCCCCTAACCTAGCCCCTAGCCTAACCTAACACCCTAACCTACACTAGCACTAAGCCTTAACACTAACCCTACCCTAACCTAACACTAAGACTAACACTAACCTAACACTAATCCTAACCCTAACCTAACTCTTACCCTAACTCTAATGTTAACCTAACACTAAACCTAATCCTAAACCCTCATCTTAACTAGCCTAGCCCTAGCCCTAGCCTTAGACTAACCTAGCCTAATGCTAACCCTAAACCTAACCCTTCTCTAACCTAACCCTAGACCCTAAACTGGCTCTAACCTAACCTAAGCCTAAGCTAAAGCCTAACCCTAACCCAAACCTTAACCTAACAATACAATAACCTAAAAAACCGCAGCCTAACCTAACCTAACCCTAGACCAGCCCTAACCCTATCCCTAATCCTAACCCTAGCCTAACTGTAAACTAACCTAACACTAGTCCTAACCCTAACCCTAACCGTAGCCCTAACCTACACCTAGCCTAACCATCCTGCTAAGCCTAACCATAACCCTAACCTAACCTAGACCTGCCTAGCCCAAGCCTAGGCCTCTTTAACTATAAAGCCTAACGCCTAGCAGATAGCCCTAACCCCAACCCCTAACTAGCCTAAACCCTAACCCTAGCCTAACCTAGACCTAACCCTAACCCTAACCCTAACCTAGCCTAACCCTAACCCTAATCCAATACTACTAACCCACATAGCCTTAACCTACCAATAACCCTAATCCCTAACCTAACCATAGACCCATTAACCTACATCTAACACTAACACCTAACCTAAATAAGCCCTACCTTCACTAAAGCCCTAACCTTGCCCTAATTCTAGCCTAGCCTAGCAATCTAGCTTCTAAACCTAACCCCTAACCATAACTTAACCCTAACTATCTCTAACCCTAACTCTAACCCTAACTCTACCCTAACCCTAACTAGCCTGAAACTATTTAACCCTAACCTAACCTAACCCTAACCCTAACCTAACTACTCTAACCCTAACCATAAACTACCTAACCCTAAAACCTAACCCTAATCCTAACCCCAACAAAACCCTAACCTAACCTTAACCCTAACCCTAACCTAACCCTTAACCTAACCCTAACCTAACCCCACCTAATCCTAACCCTAAACCATTACCCTAACCCTAACCCTAACACTAACCCTAACCCTAACCCAAAACTAACCTAGCCTCAGCCTAACCCCAGCTCTAAACCTAACCCTAACCTATCCCCAACCATAACCATATACTAACCTAACCTTAACCTTAACCTAACTGTAAAACATACCTAACCTAACCTAATCTAAAACCCTAATCCTAACCTAACCACTAAACCTAACCTTAACACTAATCCTAACCCTAACTCTGCCTAACCATAACCCTAACCTAATGCCTAGACCTGGCCTAACCCTAGCCTAACCTAACCCTAACCTAATTCTAACCCCATAGCCACATTTCTAAGCCTAACCCTAACCCTAATCCTAACCTAACCCTAACCCTAAACCTAACCCCAAACCTAAGCCTAACCCTAACCTAATCCTAACCTAACCTAACCCTAACCCTAATCCCAACCTACTAACCTAACCTAAACTCTAACCCTAACCCCAACCCAACCTAACACAAACCCCAACAAGTAACCCTAACCCCAACCCTAACCTAACCTTTCCTAACCCCTAAGCCTAACCCTTGACCCTATCCTAAGCACTCCTAACCTATCACTAACCTAACCCTAACCTTACCCTAACCTCAAGCCTAGCCTAACCTAAACCAACCCCTAACCTAACCCTAACCTAACTAACCTAATCCTAAACTAACCTAACCTAATGCTAACCCTAACCTAACCCTAAGTAACCTAAGCCTAATGTAACCTAACCTAAATCCTAACACTAACCCTAAACCCTAGAACCTAACCTACCTAACCTAACCCTTACACTAACCTAACCCTAACTTAACCTAAACATTATCCTAACCTAATTCAACCTAACCCCAACCCTAACCTAACCTAACGCTAACCTAACCCCAGACTAACCCCTATCCTAACCCTAACCATAAACCTAACCCTTAACCCTAACCCTAAGTCAACCTAAACAACTAACCCCCGACTAGCCCTGGTCCTAGCTCTGTCCTGACCTGGCTAACCTAGCCTTAACCCTAAACCTAACCTAGCTCTGAACCATAAGCATAACCTAACCCTAACCTTAACCCTAAAACCTGACCCTAAACTTAATCCTAACCCTAACCCTAACCAAAGCCCCAACCCTAACCTAACCTAACCTAAGCTAGCACTAACCCTAACCTAACCCAACCCTAACTGTGACATATACTACTCTAACCACCATCCCTAAGCCTAACCCACTACCCCAACCCTAACAGTAACCCCTACTCCAACCTAAACCACAACCACAAGCCTAACCCACTAAACCCTAGCCCAACCCAACCTAACTAACAACCCTAAGCCTAAACCTGGCAGCCCTAACCTCTAGCCATACCCTAAACCTTACTCTTAACTTAACCCTAATATAACCTAACCCTAACCTAGCACTAACACAAACCTAACCACTAACCAAACCCTAACTCTAACCCTAAACCTAACCCAAACCCTAAACCTAACCCTAAACCTAACTGTAAAGCTAACCCTAACCAATCTAACCCTAACCTAACCTAACCTAACAATAACCCTAACCCTAACCCTAACCATAAGCCAACCTAATAAAACCCTAAACTCTAACCCTAACCTAACCCAAGCCCTAACCCTAACTAACCAATCCAACTAACTCTAACCCCCATAACCCTAACACTAGCCAACCTAGCCTATCTTCCTAACCAGCCTAACCTAACCTGGCCTAGCCCTAACTCTAACTCTACCTAACCCTAGTCTAACTCTAACCCTAACCTAATCCTAAACTAACTCTAACCATAAACCTAACCTAACCCCAAGCCTAACCCTAACCCTGACCTAACCTAACACTAACCTAACCCAAACCTAACCTAAATCTAACCTAGCCTAACCTAACACCTCTAACCTAACGCTAAGCCTAGCCTAATCCTAACCTAATGCCTAACACTAGAGTCACAGCCTAACCTAACCCCTAACCAGCACGCCTAACCTAACCTAACCATAAAAAACGCCTAATCAAAATCCTAACCTAACCCTAGCCCTAACCTAACCTAAACAAGCCTAACCTAACCTAACCTAACCCTAAATGCAAACTCTAACCTAACCTTAATCCTAACCTACAACCTAAATCCTAACATAAACCTAACCCCAACCTAAACTAAACCTAACCCAACCCTAAACCCTAACCCAAGCCCTAACCTAACCTAACCTAACAAAACCCTAACCACTAAACCTAACCCAAACCCTAGCCTAACCCTAAACCTAGCTTTAAACCTAACTCTAACCCTAATGCTAACCTAACATCCAACCTACCCCTAAACCCTAACCCTATTCTAACCCTAACCCATACCATACCTTACCATGCCTAACCCTAACCTAATTCCTAACCCTAGCCCTAACCGTAACCTAGCCTAACCCTAACCTAACCTACCTAACCCTAACCTAACATAGCTAAACCTAACCTAACCTGCCTAACCGTAACCTAGCACCTAACCTAACCCAACTCTAACCCCCGCCTAACCTAAGCCTAACCTAACTACCTAACCTAACCCTAAACCTACACTAATCCTAACCCTAACCTAACCTAACACTAACCTAACCTAACTAAATCCTAACCTAACCTAAGCCTAACCTAAATCTATACCACCTAACTTAGCCATAACCTAACCCTACAATAACCCTAAATCCTAAACTACAACACTAACCCAACACCCTAACCTATCCCCTAAACCTCCTAACACTAACCTAACCTAACACTAACCCTAACCTCTAAACCTAATCCTAGCCCTAACCTAACCTAATCTAACACTAACCCTAAACCTTAACCTAATGCTAACCTAGCCCAGCTCAACCTAACCTAAACCTGACCTGACTCTAACACTAACCTGCCTAGCCTAGCTAAACCTAACACTAACCTAAACCTAACCCCTAGCCTACCTAAACCTAGCCTAAACCAGACCCTATCCCTAACACAAACCTAACCTTAACCTTAACCTAACCTATTCCTAGCACTAACACTAGCCTAGGCCTGACCCTTACACCCTGCCCTAACCCTAATAAACCTATCCCTACCCAAAAACTCTAGCCTAACCATTACACTAAACACTAACCTAATCCTAGCCTAGCTGTGACCTAGACTATTCTGCCTAGCACTAGACCTAATTCTAAACCTATCCTAGCCCGAACCATAACCTAACACTATCCCTAAACCTAGCCTAACCTAATCCTAACACTAACCCCTAACGCTAACCTTAACCTAACTCTAACCCTAACCCTAAACGGCTCACTAACCTAAACCCTGACCTAACTCTGACCTGAATCTAACTATGACCTAACCTAACCTAATGCTTACCCTAACCTTAAGCTATTCTAACCCTCTGCCTAAACCCTAACCCTAACCTTAACCCCTAACCTTAACCTAACCTAACCCTAACCCTAACCATAGTCCTAAACCTAACCCACCCTAACCTAACCTAACCCAAATATAAACCTTCAAGTACTACCCCTAACCACTATTACTAAAACCTAACCCAACAATTCTCTACCCTAACCCTAGCCATAACCCTAATCCTAACCCTACCCCAAATCCTAAACTAAATCTAAAACTCACCCAACCTAAACCTAATCCTATCTTAGAGCCTAACTAGCCATGCCTAGACTCTAACCCTTGCACTAACCTAAAACTAACCCTACCCTAAATCTAAACCTAACCTAACCAAGCTTATCTAATCCCTAACCCTAACCTCAACCACTAACACTCACCTAATCTTAACCTAATCCAACACCCTAAACTCTAAATCCTAAATTCCTAACCTAAACCTAGATCCAACTCCTAACTACTAAACCTAACCCTAAACAAACCAATACACTGTCCCTAACCCCAACTCCCTCCCTACAACCGTAAACTTCCTAACTCAACTTTAAGCTGACCTAACGCTAACCTAACACTAACCTAACTGTAATTCTAAATAAACCTAATCCTAACCCTAAGCCTAAGTTCCTAACCCTAACCTAACTCTAACCTAACACTAGGCACCAACCTACCTCCTAGCCTCAGCTAGCCCTAAGGCCTAAAACCTAACCCTCGGCCCTAGTAACCCACAACCTAGCCCTTCAGGAACCTAAGCCTAATCCTAGCCCTAACCCTACACCCTAGCAACCATGGCACTGGCATTACCCTAGGTCCTAACCCTATCCTAGGCTTAAACCCTACAATAACAACCAACCCTAACTCTAATCTCAACCTTAAAACTAACTTTAACACTAACCCAGCTTACTCAAAGCCTAACTAAGCCATACACCAACCTTGCCCCTAAAACAACCTAACCTAAAGACTTAACTCTCCCCAAAGTAACCCTAGCCCAACCCAATCCCAATACTAAGCCTAAGCCTTCTAACCCTAACCTAACCTAACCTATACCACTAATTTAACCCTAACCTAACTATTAACTCTAGCCATAACACTAACACTAGACCCAAGGCCTAACCTATTCCTTAGGCCTAACCTTTACCCACTCCTCATAACCCTAACCCTAATAGCCTAAATCTAACCTAAGCCCTACCTAACCCTTAGCCTAAACCTAACCTAACCTAACCCTAAACCTAAAAGCAAAGTTTACCCTAAACCCTAACCCTAACACCTAGCCTAATCCTAAACCCTAACCTAAGTTCCTAACACTAACCTAAGCCCTAACCTAATCTAACCTAACCCTAAATCTATCCTAATCACAACCCCAACCTAACCTAATCCTAACCCTAACCTTAAATAAACCTAAATCTAAACCTAACCTAGTCTAAGCCCTAATCACTACACCTAAACTTATTCTAGCCCTATTCCTAAAGTCTCTTCTAACCTAATTATCCCTAGGTAACCCTAGCCTAAACCTAACCCTACCTTATTTAAGCCTAACCCTAACCGTAACCCTAACCCCAACCCAAGCCTAACCATAATCCTAACTCTAAACCCTAGCCTAACCATAGCCTAAACAATACCTATTCTAACTTAGAACCCCAAAATTTCTACCCTACCCTAACACACCTAATCCCACTAACCCTAAATTAACCTAACGCCTAACCCTAACCTAACACTAACCCTAAGCCTAACCTCTACCATAACCCCTAACCTAGCCCTAATCCTAACCTAAAGCGTAAACCTAACACTAGAAGCCCCTAACCTAAGCCTAACTCCTAACCTAAACCTTTTCTAAACCTAATCCTAACTCTAACCCTAACACTAAACCTAAACCTCTTCTACCCAAAAAATAAGAGTAGATCAGACCCTAACCCTAACCTAACACTAACATAGAAAACCTAACACTTGTGAACCAACAGTAACCCTAACCTAACCCTAACTCTAACCATAAACCCTAACCTGACTGACCTTTCCTAACCTAACCTAAAACTAACCACAACACTAATGCTAACCTTAACCCTAACAAGCATTAACCTAGTCCTAATCCTAACCCATAACCCCAATTAAACCTAAGCCCTACCGTAAGCCTGCCATAGTCTAGCTAACCTCGAGAGCCTAGCTATGGCACTGGCAAGGCCAGTAGCCTGGCCTAAATGACCCCTGGCTATTCTAAGGCATAACCTCAAAATCTTAGCCAACCCTTAACCCTAACCTAATGCTAGCCTAATCTAGCCCTAACCATAACCAGTATTGAAGCCTAGCCTAGCCCTAGCCTAGCTACCCTAGGCCGTAAAGTACTTATACCTAAGACTTAGCACTAGCCTAACCTAATCCTAAACTAATACCCTAGCCTAATAATAAACTAAACTCATATAACCCTATTAGCACAATCCCAACTCTTACCCCTGGCCTAACCTATCTAACGTAACCTTAAGTCCTAACCTAAGACCTAATACTAACCTAGCACTAACCTAAACCTAATTAGCCTAAGAGCCTAACCCCAACCTAACCACTTAACCTAGCCTACACACTAACTACAATCCTAAACTAACCAAACCTAAACTGCACTAACCAAATCCATAAATCTAACCCTAACCTAACCTAAATTCCTAACACTAACCCTAAGCCTAACCTAACACCAGCCCTAACCTAAACTAATCATAACACTAACCCTAGCCCCTAAAACCTAACCTAACTAAAGCTCTAACCCTAACCCTAACCTAACCTCAACCTAACCCTAACCTAAGCCTAACCTTAGACCCTAAACCTATCCTTAACCTAACCTAAGTTCAACCTTCAACCCTACCTAGCACTATTTCCTAAGCATAATCCTAACCTAGCCCTAACCCTAACGCTAACCTTAACTATACTAACCCTAACACTAAACTAACCCTAAGCCTAACCCTAACCGTAACCTAAACCTGCTCTAACTAACCTAATCCTAACTTAACTTTAAACCATAGAGCATAACCATAACCTAATCCTAACCTAAACCTAAATATAACTACACTACCTCTAACCCCTAACCCTAACCCTAAACCTATCCCTAAACCCTATACCTAACCTAATCTAAACCTAACCTAACTCTAACCCTAAACATAACCCAAAACATAACCTAACTATAACCTAACCTAACCTAACCTAACCCCATCCGTAACCCTAAAAGCTAACCGTACCTTAACACTAACCTAACCTAACCCTAACTAACCCTTCTCCCAACCCTAACCCTATTAGCCTTAATTCAACTAACCAAACAATAAACACTAACCTTAATTCTACCACTACCCTATAACTATTCCAGCCCTAGCCTAGCCCTATTTTAAACATTCCGCCCACACCCCCTAAGCCTAAGCCTAACCCTAAACTAAGCCTAACCTAACCTAACTGTAAACCATATCCTTAGCCTAACCGTAAGCCTAACTCCTAACTCTAACACTAACCTTAACCTAAAGCTCCTATACCATAAACCTAACTAGTAACCTACCTTAATTCTAAACCTAAGCCTAAACCTTAGCCTAACTAACACTAACTCTTACCCTAAACCTAACCCTACCACTAACCCTAAAAAAACGCTAAACCTAACCGTAACCACTAACCTAACCTTAACCTAACCCCAATCGCTAACCCTAACCCAACCCCAATCCTAACCTCAACATCAACCCTAACCCTAACACTAACCCTAACCTCTAACCTTAAATCTTTAACCCAAACCTAAACTAAACCCTAACCTAACTAACCCTAACAATAAACCTAAACCTAACCATAAATTAGACCCTAAACCTATCCCTAACCCTAATCTAACCCTTTAATCCTATCCCATACTATAACTCTTCTAACCCCTAACCCTAACAATAACGCTAACCAAAACCCCTAACCCCTAACCCTAACCCTAAACCTCTTCTAACCCAAAACCTAAGAGTAACGCTAACCCTAACACTAACACTAACCGTAACCCGAACCCCAACACTAACCCTAACCCCTAAACCTAACCATAACCCCTAACCCAACCCTAACCTAAACCTAATCCTAACCACTAACCCTAAGCCTAACCCTAAACCATAACCCTGAACCTAACCCCTAACCCTAACCCTAACCCTTACCCCTAACCCTAACCCTAACC
>CAKJTW010000535.1:0-44569 GCA_917880005.1 Nanger dama | reverse complement strand
CCACTGGCCTGGCCCTGGCCAGAGGCCTGGCCCTGGCCTGGCCCTGGCCTGGCCTTGCCTACCTGGCCTGGCCTGGCCTGGCCCTGGCCTGGCCTGGCCCTGGCCTGGCCTGGCCGCTGGCACTGTCCTGGCTCTGGCCAGGCCCTGGCCATGGCCATGGCCTGGGCCAGGCCTGGCCTGGCCTGGCTGGCTGGCCTGGTCTGGCTGGCCCTGGCCTGGCCTGGCCTGGCTGGCCTGGCCGGGCCTGTCACTGGCTGGCTGACCTGGCCAGGACCACAGTCCCGGCCCTGGGCCAGCCGCAGTCCCAGCCCTGGCGGCCCCGGCCTGGTCCTGGCCTGGCCCCTGGCCCCAGGCCCTGGCCCTCACTCTGGCCTGGCACTGGCCTGGCCCCTGGCCTGGGCCCTGGCCTGGCCTGGCTCTGTCCTGGCGCTGGCAGCTGGCCTGGTGCTGGCCTGGCCATAGGCCTGGCCCTGCCTGGTCCTGGGCCTGGCCTGGCACTGGCCTGGCCTGGCACTGGCCTGGCCTGGGGTCTGGCCTAGGCCCTGTCCTGGCCTGGCCGTGGCCTGGTCCTGGCCCTGGCCTGGCCTGGCCAAGGCCTGGCAGAGCCCAGCCTGGGGTTGGGGTTGGGGCTGGGTTTGGGGACAGGTCTAGTGCTGGGGCTGGGGCTGCGGCTGGGGCCAAGGGTTTGGGTTTGGGGTTCGTGTTTGGGGTTAGGGGTTGGGGCCAGGATTTAGGGTTAGTGTTGGTGTTATTGGTTGGGTTAGAGTTAAGATTAGTTTAGATTTGGGTTTGGGTTTGGGGTTAGTGTTAGTGTTTTTGTTAGGGTTGCAGATAGTGTTGGGTTTGGGGTTAGGGTTAGGGTTAGGAGGTGGGTTCATGCTTGGGGTTTCGGTTGGGAGCTGGGGTAAGGGTTGGGGTTAGCGTTACTGTTGGGGTTGGTGTTAGAAGAGGTTTAGATTTGGGGTTAGCGTTAGAATAAGGTTGGGTTTGGGGTGGGGTTAGGATTAGGGTTGAGGTTAGGTTTGGGGGTAGGGGTAGGGGTATGGGTAGGATTAGGGGTTGAGGGTAGTGTTGGGGTTGGGGTTAGGTTGGGTTGGGGTTAGGGTTGGGTTTGGGGCTAGTGCTGGGGCTGGGATTTAAAGCTAAGGCTATGTCTGGGGATAGGTCTGGGACTAGGGTTGGGGTTGGGGTTAGGGGTAAGGGTAGATTAGGAGTTGAGGTTAATGTTGGTGTTGGGGTTGGGTTTGGGTTAGGGTGGGGTTGGGGTTATGTTTGGGATTGGGGTTAGTGTTGGTGTTGGGTTTGGGGTTGGGTCTGGTTTTAGGCATGGGGTTGGATTTGGGGTTTATGGTTTGGGGTTGGGGTTAGGGGTAGGGTTACTTTTAGGGCAGGGCTGGTGCTGGGACTATTGTTGGGGTTGGCGTTTGGGTTTGGTGTTGGGTTTGGGTTTGAGGATTTGGGGTTAGTGTGGGTATGGGGGTGGGGGTTGGGTTACTGGTAGCTTTTGGGGTTTGGGATTGGGTTTGGGGTTGGGGTTAGGGCTGGGGATGGGGTTACGGCTAGGGTTTGGGGCTGGGGTTGGGGTTGGGATTAGGGGTTGGGGTTGGGATTAGGGGTTGGGGTTTAAGGTTGGGGTTGGGGTTAGGGTTGGGATTGGGGCTGGGGATCGGGTTGGGTCTGGGGCTGGTGCTCGGGTTGGGGCTGGGTCTGGGGCTGGGGTAAGGGTTGGTGTTGGGGTTTGGGGTTGGGGCTGGGGTTGGGGTTAGGATTAGAGATGGGGCTGGGGCTGGGGCTGGGAGTTGGGTTTACGGTTGGGATTGGGTTTGGAGTTAAGGCACGGTAGGTGTTGGGGTTGGGGTTGGGGTTGGGGTTAGGGTTAGCGTTACTGTTAGTTTTGGGCAAGAAGGGTTTAGATTTGAGTGTTGGGTTTAGCATTAGGGGTTCGGGATATGGTTGGGGTTTAAGATTACGGGTAGGGGTAGTGGTAGGGGTAGGGGGAAGGGGTATGGGTTGGGGTTGGGTTTGGGGTTAGTATTGGGGTTGGGTTGGTGTTGGGTTTAGCATTGGGTTAAGGTTTGGGGTTTATGGTTATGGTTGGGTTTGGGTTTGGGGCTAAGTATGGGGTTGGGGAAGGGGTAAGGCTAGGGCTGGGGTTGGGGTTAGGGTTAAGGTTGGGTTTGGGATAGTGTTGGGGTTGGGGTTGGGGTTGGGGTTAGGGTTAGGGGTTGGGGCTTGGGGTTGGGGCTATGGCTGGGGTTGGGGCTGGGGCTAGTGCTGGGTCTGGGGCTGTGGCTAAGGCTAGGGTTGGGGTGGGTTTAGCATTGGGTTTGGGGTTAGGGATAGGGCAGGGTTAGCTTTGGGGTTGGGGTTTGGGGGTTATGGTTTGGGGTTGGGGTTAGGTTTATGGTTATGGTTGGGGTTATTGTTGGGGTTCGGGTTGGGGGTTGGGGTTGGGGTGAGGAATAGAGTTTAGGGTTAGGGTTAGTGTTGGGGTTGGGGTTAGGATTGGGTTGGGTTTGGGGTTGTGGTTGGGGTTGGGGGTTGAGTTTAGGGTTAGCGTTACTGTTAGGGTAAGGTTAGAAGAGGTTTAGGTTTGGGTTTGAAAAAGGTTACAGTTGGGGTTGGGATTTAGGGTTAGGATTAGGGTTAGTGTTAGTATTGGTGGTTAAAGTTAGGGTTAGCATTAGGGTTAGGGTTGTGTTAGCATTAGGGTTGGGGTAAGTGTTTGGAGTTAGGGTTAGGGTTAGGGTTTAGGGTTTAAGGATAGGGTTAGGGTTATGGTTATGGTTAGGGGCTGTGTTAGGGTTAGGGTTACGGGTAGGGTAAGGGGTAGGGGGTACGGTTTGGGTGTAGGTTAGTGTTATGGATAGGTTTTGGTTAGCGTTTGGGTTGGGGTTAAGGTTAGGGTATGGGGTTTGGGGTTAGGGTTGGGGTTTGGGGTTTAGGGTTATGGTTATGGTTATGGTTAGGGTTGGGGCTAGGGCTAGTGTTGGGGCAAGGGCTGAGTGCTGGGGCTGGGGCTTCGGCTAGGAGCTAAGGTTGGGGTTGGGGTTAGTGTTTGGGGTTGGGGTTAGGTTTACGTTTAGGGATTGGGGTTAGGGGTTATGGTTAGGGTTAAGTTTGGCTTTGGTGTTGGGTTTTGGGATTTGGGCTTAGGGTTGGGGTTACGGTTAGGGATATGTTTGGGGCTAGGGTTGGGGTTAGGGTTAGGGGTTAGGGTTATGTGTAGAAGTAGGGGTAGCGGTAGGGGAAGGGGTATGGCTAGGGTTTGGGCTTAGTGTTGGGGTTGGGGTTGGGTTAGGGTTGGGTTGGGGTTCGGGCTAGGGATAGCGTTAGAGCTAGGGATAGTGCTACGGCTAGGGTTAGGGTCAGGGTTAGGGTTGGGTTTGGGGTTAGGGTATGTTAAGTGTTAGGGTGGGGTTGAGATTGGGGTTGGGGTTAGGTTTGGGGTTAGTGTTACTGTTAGGGTTAGGGTTAGAAGAAGTTTAGATTTGGGGTTGGGGTTAGAACAGGGTTGGGTTTATGGTTGGGGTTAGGGTTAGTGTTAGGTTGGGGTTTCAGTTAGGGTTAGGGGTTAGGGGGTTAGGGGTGGGGGAAGGGTACAGTTAGTGTTGTTGCTGGGGTTGGGGTTAGAGTTAGCGTTAGGGTTGGGCTAGGGTTGGGGTTAGGGGTAAGGGTAGGGTTAGGGATAGGGCTTGGTTGAGGGACAGGGCTAGTGCTAAGGCTAGGGCTATGGCTATGGCAAAGTTTAGGGTTAGGGTTAGTGTTTGGGGTTAGGAGTGGGGTTGGGCTTTAGGGGTTGGGGTTAGTGCTATTGGTTGGGGTTGGGGTTAAGATTATTTTAGATTTGGGTTTAGGGTTGGGGTTAGTGTTGGTGTTTTGGTTGGGGTTGGGGTTGGTTTGGGGGTTGGGGTTGGGTTTGGGGTTAGGGTGGGTTCATGGTTATGGTTTGGGTTGGGACTAGGGTAGGGGTTAGGGTTAACGTTACTGTTAGGGTTAGGGGTTAGAAGGGTTTAGATTTGGGGTTAGGGTTAGATTAGGGTTAGGGTTGGGGTTTGGGGTAGGGGTAGGATTAGGGGTTGAGGGTAGTGTTAGGGTTGGGGTTAGGGTTGGGTTGGGGTTAGGGTTACGTTTGGGGCTAGTGCTACGGCTGGGCTTTAAAGCTAGCACTATGTCCTGGGATAGAGCTAGGACTAGGGTTGGGGGTAGGGGTAGGGGTAAGAGTAGGATTAGGGGTTGAGGATAGTGTTAGGGTTAGTGTTGGGGTTGGGTTGGGGATAGGGTTGGGTTTGGGATTAGGGTTACTGTGAGTGTTGGTGTTGGGTTTGGGGTTAGAGTTGGGGTTGGGGCTAGAGCTAGTGCTGGGGCTGGGGCTATGGCTGGGGCTGGGGTTAGGGTTAGGGGTTAGGGTTAGGGGTTAGCGTTAGGCGTTGGGGTTTGTTTTTGGGGTTGGGGTTGGGGTTTGGGTTAGCATTACTATTAGGTGTGGGGTTAGAAGAGTTTAGGGTTAGGGTTGGGGTTAGGGTAAGGTTTGGGGTTTTGATTGGGGTTAGGGTTAGGGTTACGGGTTAGGGTTAGGGTTGGGGTTAGGTTTAGGGTTGGGGTTGGGGTCAGGATCAGGGACAGGGTCAGGGTCAGGGTCAGTGTCAGGGTTTAGGGTTAGGATTAGCGTTGGGTTGGGGTTGGGTTAAAATTGGAGTTGGGTTGTGTTGGGTTGGGTTGGATAGGTTGGGTTGGGGTAGGGTTGGGTTGGGGTTGGGTTTGGGGTTGGGGTTGGGGTTGGGGTTGGGTTAATGTTGGGGTTAGGGTAGGGTTGGGTTGGGTCAGGATCAGGGACAGGGTCAGGGTCAGAGTCAGTGTCAGGGTTTAGGGTTAGGATTAGCATTAGGGTTTGGGTTAGAATTAAGGGTTAGGGTTAGTTTTAGGGTTAGGGTTAGGATTAGATTGGGGGTTAGGGGTTAGGTTTAGGGTTAGGGTTATGGTTAGTGTTGGGGTTGGGGTTAGGGTTGGGGTTGTGTTTGGGGTTAGGGTTAAGGTTAGGATTAGGTTTAGGGTTGGGGTTAGAGTTAGGGTTGGGGTTGGTGTTAGGGTTAGGGTTAAGGTTTTGGTTAGGATTAGTTTTGGGTGTTAGGGTTAGGGTTGGGTTTAGGGTTAGGGTTAGGGCTAGGATTTAGGGTTATTGTGGGGTTATGGTTATGGTTAGGGTTAGTGTTGGGTTTTGGGGTTTAGGATTAGTGTTAGTGTTGGGGTCAAGGCTAGGGATAGGGTTGGGGCTAGGGTCAGGGGTTAGTGTTGGGGTTAATAATAAGGTTAGGGTTAGGGTTTAAGTTTGTTTTGGGGTTAGGGTTAGTGTTACTCTTAGGGTTTTATTAGGCTTAGGGTTGGGAATAGGGTTTAGGGTTAGGATTAGGGTTTGGGGTTAGGATTAGGTTTGGGGTTAGGGTTAAGTTTGGGGTAGGGGCTAGGTCTGGGGTTGGGGTTAGGGTTGGGGTTGGATTTGGTTGGGTGTGAGTGTGGGGGTGGGTTACGGTTGGGGTTACGGTTGGGGGTTAGGGTTAGTATTAGGGCTAGGGGTAGTGGTATGGGGATGGGTTGGGATCAGGGTTAAGGTTAGTGCTATGGTTGGGTTTGGTTTGTTGTTGGGGTTAGGGTTACTGTTAGTGTTAGGGTTGGGGTTAGGGCTAGAGATAGGGTTAGTGCTAGGGCTATTGCTGGGGCTATGGCTAGGGGCTTAGACTAGCGTTAGGGTTAGGGTTAGAATTTTGGGTTGGGGTTTGGTTTGGGTTATGGTTGGTATTGGGGGTTGGGGTTAGAGTTATCGGTTAGGGGTAGGGGTACGGGTAGGGAATGGGTTGAAATTGGTGTTAGGGTTGGGGTTTGGTTACAGTTAGGGATAGGGTTAGGGTTTATGGTTTAGGGTTAGGGTTAGGTTTGTGTTTAGGGTTGGGGATGGAGTTAGGGTTAGGGTTCAGAGTTAAGGTTAGGGTTGGGTTTAGGATTAGGGATTAGGGATAGGGGTAGGGGTATGGGTTGGGGTTGGGTTTAGGGTTAGCGTTGTGTTAGGGTTAGGGCTAGGGCTGGGATTAGGTTCAGAAATAGTGCCAGAGCTAGGGCTATGGCTAGGTGTGGGGGTTGGGTTTTAGGGTTAGTGTTGGGTTTGGGGTTTAATGTTGGGGTTAGGGTTAGGGATAGGGTTGGGGTTGGGTTAGGGTTAGGGTTTCGGGTTAGGGTTGGGGTTATGTGTGGGGTTTATGGTTAGGGTCAGGGTTAGGTTTGGTGGTTAGTGTTAGGGTTAGTGTTAGTATTAGGGGTTAGGGTTAAGGTTAGGGGTTGGTTTAGGGGTTGTGGTTATGGTTAGGGTTAGTGTTGGTGTTGTTTTACGGTTGGGTTTAATGTTTAGGGTTAGGGTTAGGGTTAGGGTTTGGGGTTTCGGGATAGGGTTAGGTTTGGGTTAAGGTTAGAGTTATAGCTTACGTTTGGGGTTAGTGTTGGAGTTCAGGGTTTAGGTTTAGTATTAGGCTTAAAGTTAGGGTTAGGTTTGGGATTGGGTTAGAGTTATGTTTAGGGTTAGGGCTGGGGCTAGGGATATGGTTGGGGCTAAGGCTAAGGCTTGGGCTAGGGCTAGGGTTACAGATAGGGTTAGGGATAGGGGTAGGGGTACGGTTAAAGGTATGTGTGGGTTAGGGATAGGGTTACAGTTGGGGTTAGTTTGGGTTGGGGTTAGGATTAGGTTTGGGTTAGGGATATGGTTAGGGGTTAGGGTTAGGAATAGGGTTAGGGGTTAGGGTTAGGTTTGGGGTTAGGGTTAGGCGAGTTAAGGTTCGAGTTAGTGTTAGCAATTGGGGTTAGAAGTTACGGTTGGGGTTGGGGTTTAGTGTTATGGTTAGGGTTAGTTTTAGTGTTAGGGCTAGGGTTTGAGTAAGGGTTTGGGGTTAGGGTTAGGTGTGGGTTTAGGAGTTAGTGATAGGGTTATGAATAGGGGTAGGGGTAGGGTTAAAGGGATGTGTGGGTTAGGTTAGGGTTAGGGTTAGGGTTAGGGTTATTGTTAGGGTTAGGATTAGGGTTAGGTTTGGGTTTGGGGTTGGGGTTAGGGTTGGGATTGTGGTTGGGATTGGTGTTGGTGTTCGGGTTAGGGTTGGGGTTGGGGTTAGGGTTAGGGTTGGGGTTAGGGGTTTGGGTTTGGGTTGGGGTTGGGGTTAGGGTTAGGGTTGGGGTTAGGATTAGGGTTAGTTTTGGTGTTAGGGTTAGGATAAGGGTTAGGGTTAGGGTTAGGGTTTTGTTTAGGGTTGGGGTTAGTGTTTAGGATTACGGTTGGGGTTGGGGTTAGTGTTAGGTTTAGGGTTAGGGTTGGGGTTTAGGGTTAGGTTAGTGTTCGGGTTAAGTTTAGGGTTTAGGGTTAGTGTTAGGGGTTGGGGTTAGGGTTAGGGTCAGGGTTGGGTTGAGGTTAGGCTTAGGGATAGGGTTTAGTGTTTGGGTTAGGGTTAGGTTTAGTGTTCGGGCTGGGTTTGAGTTAGGGTTAGCGGTTAGAGTTTAGGTGTGGGTTTAGGGGTTAGGGTTAGGGATAGGGGTAGGGGTAGGGCTAAAGGTGTTTGTGGGTTAGAGTTAGAGTTGAGTGTTGGGTTTAGGGTTGGGTTGGGGTTAGGGGTTAGGGTTAGGGTTTAGGGTTAGGATTAGGGTTAGGGGTTAAGGTTAGGGTTAGGGATAGGGTTTGGTTTACGGTTAGGGTTAGGGTTAGGGCGGTTGGGTTAGGTTAGGGTGGGGTTGTTTAGGGTTAGGGTTAGGGTTGGGAGGGTTTTTGCGGTTTAGGGGTGGTTAGGGTTGGGGTTAGGATTAGGTTTAGGGTTAGGGTTGGGGTTGGCGTTTGCGATAGGGTTGGCGTTGGGGTTTGTGTTAGGGTTGGGGGTTAGGATTAGGGTTAGGGTTGGGGTTAGGTTTAGAGTTAGGGTTAGGGTTGGGATTGTGGTTGGGTTAGGGTTGGGTTTAGGGTTAAGTTTAGGGTTAGGGTTTGGTTTAGCTTTAGGGTTAGTGTTTAGGTTTAGGGTTGGGGTTAGGGTTAGGGTTGGGGTTTAGGGTTAGGGTTAGTCTTAGGGTTAGTGTTAAGATTTAGGGTTAAGGTCAGAGTCAGGGTCAGAGTCAGGGCCAGGGTTTGGGGTTAAGTTTGGCGTTAGAGTTAGCATTCGGGTTAAGTTCTGGGTTAGGGTTAGCGTTGGGGGTTAGGGTTAGGGTTAGGTTTAGGAGTTAGGGGTTAGGGTTAGTGTTGGGGTTATGCTAGGGTTAGGGTTGGGGTGGAGTTAGGGTTGGGGTTGGTTTTAGGGTTGGGGTTCGGTTTGGGTTGAGGGTTAAGGTTAGGTTTAGGGTTAGGGTTAGGGTTGGGGTTTGGGGTAACGGTTGGGGTTATGGTTGGGTTTGGGGTTAGGGTTTAGTGTTAGCGTTAGGATTAGGGTTAGGGTCAGGGGTCAGGGGGTCAGGGTCAGAGTCAGGGTCAGGGATTAGGGTTAGGTTTAGCGTTAGGGTTAGCGTTAGGGTTAGTGTTGGGGTTGGGGTCAGGTCAGGGGTCAGAGTCAGGGTCAGGGTTTAGGGTTTAGGTTTAGTGTTAGGGTTAGCGTTAGCGCTAGGTTTAGGGTTAGGGTTAGCGTTAGGCTTTAGAGTTAGGGTTAGGTTTGGGGTTAGGGGTTAGGGTTAGTGTTAGGGTTATGTTAGGGTTAGTGTGGGGTGGGGTTAGGGTTGGGGTTGGGTTTAGGGTTGGTGTTGGGGTTAGGTTTAGGGTTAAGGTTAGGTTAGGGTTGGGGTTCGGGTTAGGGTTGGGGTTGGGGTTAGGGTTAGGGTTGGGTTTAGGGGTTGGGTTTGGGATTAGTGTTAGGGTTAGGTTTAGAGTTAGGATTTAGGGTTATTGTAGGGTTTAGGGTTATGGTTAGGGTTAGTGTTAGGTTTTAGGGTTAGGATTATTGTTAGGGTTTGGGTTGGACCGGGGATAGGGTATGGGCTAGGGTTAGGTTTAGTGTTTGGATTAATATTATGGTTAAGGTTGGTTTGGGTTAGTGTTAGGTTTAAGGTTAGTGTTACTCTTGGGGTGTGTTTAGGGGTTGGGGTTGGGGTTTAGGGTTATGGTTAGTGTTGGGGGCTAGGATTAGGGTTGGGGTTAGAGTTATCGGTTGGGGGTAATGGTCGGGTAGGGAATGGGTTGAAGTTAGTGTTAGGGTTAGATTTGGTTACGGTTGGGGTTACTGTTCCGGGTTTAGGGTTTAGGGTTAGAGTTAGGGTGGAGGGTTTAGGGTTAGGGATGGAGTTAGATTTAGGGTTCACAGTTAAGGTTAGGGTTAGATTTAGGGATAGGGATTAGGGATAGGGGTAGGGGTATGGGTTGGGGGTTGGGTTTAGGGTTAGCGTTGTGTTGGGGCTAGGGTTAGGTTGGGGTTTGGTTTAGGGTTAGGGTTATGTTTAGGGTTTGGGTTAGCATTACTCTTGGGTTTGGGGTTAGAGGGGTTAGGGTTAGGGTTAGGGTTAGGGTTAGGTTTAGGGGTTTTGGTTAGGGTTAGGATTAGGGTTAAGGTAAATGTTGGGGTTAGGGTTAGGGTTGGGGTTAGGGGTTAGGGTTAGGGTTAGGGTTAGTGTTTAGGGTTATGGTTAGTGTTAGTTTTAGGGTTAGGGTCAGGGTCAGGGGTCAGGACAGGGTCAGGGTTTAGGGTTGGGTTTAGCATTAGGGTTAGCGTTAGTGTTAGGTTTGGGGTTAGGGTTAGCGTTAGGGGTTAGTTTAAGGGTGAGGTTGAGGGTTAGGTTTAGGGGTTACGGTTAGTTTAGGGTTATGTTTGGGGTTAGGGTTACTGTTGGGTTTAGGGTTAGGGTTGGCATTAGGGTTAGGGTTAGGGTTAGGATTTTGGGTTATTGTGGGGTTAGGGTTATGGTTAGGGATAGTATTAGGTTTTAGGGTTTAGGGTTACGGTTAGGGTTAGGGTTAGGGGGTTTGGTTAGGGTTAGGGTTAGGGTTAGGGGTTACGGTTAGGGGTTAGGATTAGGGTTAGGGTTAGGGATTAGGATTAGGGTTTAGGGTTAGCCTTGGGGTTAGGATTAGTGTTAGGGGTTAGGGTTAGGGTTGGGGTCAGGGTCAGGGTCAGGGTTTAGGGTTAGGGTTAGCATTGGGGTTAGCGTTAGCGTTAGGGTTAGCGTTAGGATTAGGTTTGGGGTTAGGGTTAGGTGTTAGGGTTAGTGTTGGGGTTAGCGGTTAGGGTTAGGGTTGGGGTTAGGGTTAGGGATTAGGGTGAGGGTTAGGGTTAGGGTTGGGTTTGGGGTTAGGGTTGGGGTTGGGGTTGGGGTTAGGGTTGTGATTGCTTTTGGGTTTATGGTTGGGATAGTGGTTCTGGTTAGGGTTGGGGTTAGGGTTAGGGTTGGGGTTAGGATTAGGTTAGGTTTAGGATTGGGGTTACGGTTAGGATTGGGGTTGGGGATAGGATTAGGGTTGGGGTTAGGGTTAGGCTTATGGTTGGTGTTAGGCTTAGGATTAGTGTTAGGGTTAGGGTTTGGTTTAGGGTTAGGTTTAGGGTTACGATTTGCTTTAGGGTTAGGGTTAAGGTTAGGTTTAGTGTTAGGGTTAAGTTAGGGTTAGGGTTAGGGTTTGGGATTAGGGTTAGGGTTTGGGGTTGGGGTTAGGGAAGTGTTTAGGCTTAGGACATGTGTTGGGGTTAAAGTTAGGGGTTAGGGTTAGGGTTAGGCCTAGGGCTAGTTTTAGGGTAGGTTTAAGGTTAGGGTTGGCGTTGGGGTTAGGTTTAGGGATAATGTTAGCATTACTATTAGGTTTATTGTTATACAGGGTTAGGTTTGGGGTTATGGTTAGAATAGTGTTAGGGCTGGGGTTGGGGTAGGTTTAGGGGTTGTGGTTAGTGTTAGGGGTAGGGTTAGTTTTAGGATTGCGATAGGGTTAAGGTAGGGGTTAGTGTTTTGTGTTAGGGTTAGGGTTATGGTTTAGGGTTTGAGGGATAGGGTTATGGTTAGGGTTGGGGTTAGTGATGCAAGTAGGTTTAGGGGTTGTGGTTAGGGTTAGGGATAAGGTTATGGTTGGGTTAGGGGTAGGGGTAGAGTTAGGTTTAGGGGTTAGGTTTAGATGAGTTAGGGTTACGGATAGGGTTAGGGTTAGGGGTTTTGGTTAGGGTAAGTGTTAGGGTTAGGGTTAGGGGTTAGGGTTAGGTTTAGGATTAGGTGTTAGGGTTAGGGGTTGGGTTTAGGGTTATGATTAGGGTTAGTGTTGGGGTTTAGGGTTAGGGTTAGGGTTAGGATCACGGTCGGGTCAGGGACAGGGTCAGAGTCAGGGTCAGGGTTTGGGGTTGGGTTTAGGGTTGGGGTTAGGTTAGAGTTAGGGTTAGGTTTAGGGTCAGCTTAGGGGTTAAGGTTAGGGATAGGGTTAGGTTTAGTGGTTAGGGTTAGTGTTAGGGTTAGGTTAGGGTTAGTGTTGGGGTTAGGGTTAGGGTTGGGGTTAGGGTTGGGGTTAGGATTTGGTTTAGGGTTAGTGTTTAGGTTTATGGTGCGGGTAGGGTTATGGTTAGGGTTAGGGTTAGGTTTTAGTGTTTACGGTTGGGGTTAGGGTTAGGGTTAGGGGTTTGGGTTAGGGTTAGGGTTAGGGTTAGGGGTTAGGTTTAGGGTTGGGGTTAGGGTCAGGGTCAGGGTCAGTGTTTAGGGTTGGGGTTAGGGTTAGGTTTAGGGTTTGGGTTAGGGTTTAGGGTTAGCCTTAGCGTTAGGGTTAGTGTTAGGGTTAGGGTTAGGGTTAGGTCAGGGTCAGGTCAGTGTTTAGGGTTAGGGTTAGGGTTGGGGTTAGGGTTGGGGTTGGGGTTGGGGTGGGGGTTAGTGTTGGTGTTAGGGTTAAGGTTAGGGTTAGGGTTAGGGTTAGGTTTGGTTTGGGGTTGGGGTTAGGGTTAGGGTTTGGTTTAGGGTTGGGTTAGTGTTAGGGTTGAGGGTTAGGGGTTAGGGTTAGTGTTAGGGTTGGGATTACCGTTAGGGTTGGGGTTGGGGTTAGGTTTAGGGTTGGGGTTGGGGGTTAGGGTTAGTGTTGGTGTTAGGGTTAGGGTTAGGGTTAGGGTTAGGGTTTGGGTTTAGGTTTAGGGTTGGGTTAGGGGTTAGGTTTAGGGTTAGGGTTAGGGTTTTGGGGTTTCGGGGTTGGTTAGTTTAGGGTTAGGGTTAGGGGGTTTGGTTTAGGGTTAGGGTTAGGGTTAGGGTTAGGGTTACAGTTTGGGGTTAGGGGGTTAGGTTTAGGGTTAGGGTTTTGGGGTTAGGTTTGTTAGGGTTAGGTTTAGGGTTGGGGTTGGGGTTAGGGTTGGGGTTGGGGTTTAGGGTTAGGGTTAGTGTTAGGGTTAGGTTTTAGGGTTAGGGTTGTTAGGGTTAAGGGTAGGGTTTGGGGTTGGGGTTAGGTTAGGGTTAGGGTTTGGTTTTGGGGTTAGGGTTAGGTTTAGGGTTTGGGGTTGGGTTTAGGGTTAGGGTTTTAGGGTTAGGGTTGGGGTTGTTGGGGTTAGGGTTGGGGTTAGGGTTAGGGTTAGGGTTAGGGTTTTAGGTTTAGGTTTAGGGTTAGGGTTTAGGGTTGGGGTTAGGGTTAGGGTTAGGGTTGGGGTTAGGGTTAGGGGTTGGGGTTAGGGTTAGGGTTTAGGGTTTGGTTCAGGGTTAGGGTTAGGGTTGGGGTTGGGGTTAGGTTGGGGTTGGGGTTAGGGTTGGTTTGGGGTTTAGGGGTTAGGGTTAGGGTTAGGGTTAGGGTTAGGGTTTAGGGTTAGGGTTTAGGGTTTTAGGGTTAGGTTTAGGGTTGAGGTTGGGGTTTAAGGTTGGTTGTTAGGTTAGGGTTGGGATTGGGGTTGGGGTTAGGGTTGGGGTTGGGGTTGGGTTAAGGGTTGGGTTAGGGTTGGGGTTTTAGGGTTAGGGTTAGGGTTAGGGTTAGGTTAGGGTTAGGGTTAGGGTTTAGGGTTAGGGTTTAGGGTTAAGTTGAGGTTAGGGTTAGGTGTGTTGGGTTAGTGTTAGGGTTGGGGTTTAGGGTTAGTTTGGGGTTGGGGTTAGGTTTGGGGTTGGGTATTAGGGTTAGGTTTAGGGGTTAGGTTTAGGTTAGGGTTAGGTTTAGGGTTGGGGTTAGGGTTAGGGTTGGGTTTGGGGTTAGGGTTAGGGTTAGGGTTTTTGGGTTAGTGTTGGGGTTAGGGTTTAGGTTTAGGGTTAGGGTTAGGGGTTAGGGTTAGGGGGTTAGGGTTAGGGTTATTGGGTTAGGGTTAGGGTTAGGTTTAGGGTTTGGGTTTAGGGTTAGTGTTAGGGTTAATGTTAGGGCTAGGGATACGGTTTGGGCTCGGGTTAGGGTTAGTGTTCGGGTTAAGATTTACGGGTGGTTAGGGTTAGGTTAGGCTTTTAGGTTTAGGGTTAGTGTTACTCTTAGGTTGTTAGGGTTAGGGTTAGTGGTTAGGGTTATGGTTAGGTTTAGGTTTAGGGTTAAGGTTAGGGTAAGTGTAGGGCTAGGGTTAGGGATAGGGTTAAAGTTTTGGTTTAGGGTAGGGTTTAGGTTAGGGTTAGTCTTAGGGGTTATGGTTGGGGTTAGGGTTAGGGTTAGCGGTTGGGGTAGGGGTATGGTAGGGTTATGGTTAAAGTTTAGTGTTAGGGTTAGGGTTTGGTTAGGGTTAGGGTTAGGGTTAGGGTTTAGGGTTTAGGGTTATAGTTAGGATTGGGTTTAGGGTTAGGGATGGAGTCAGGGTTAGGGTTCAGGGTTAAGGTTAGGGTTAGGGTTGGGATAGGGTTAGGGTTAGGGTTAGTGGTATGGGTTGGGGTTCGGTTTAGGGTTAGCGTTGTATTAGGGTTAGGATTAGGGCTAGGGTTAGGTTAGGGTTTGGTTTAGGTTTAGGGGTTAGGTTTAGGGTTAGGGTTAACGTTACTCTTAGGTTTAGGGTTGGAAGGGTTTAGGGTTAGTGTTGGGGTTAGGGTTAGGGGTTTGGTTAGGGGTTAGGGTTGGGGTTAGGGTTAGGGTTAGGGTTAGGGTTTAGGGTTAGGGTTAGGGTTGTTTGGGTTTGGGTTAGGGTTAGGGTTGGGGTTAGGTTCAGGGTTGGGGTCAGGGTTAGGGTTAGGGTTTTGGGGTTAGGTTTAGCGTTAGGGTTAGTTTTAGGGTTAGGGTTAGCATTAGGGTTAGTGTTAGGGTTAGGGTTAGGGTTAGGGGTTAGGCTTAGTGTTGGGTTTAGGTTAGGTTTAGGGTTGGGGTTGGGGTTAGGGTTTTGGTTAAGTTTAGGGATGGGTTAGGGTTAGGTTTAGGGTTAGGTTTTAGGGTTATTGTAGGGTTAGGGTTATGGTCAGGGATTGTGTTAGGTTTTAGGTTTTAGGGTTAGGGTTAGGGTTAGGGTTAGGGGTTTGTTTAGGGTTAGGGTTATGGTTAGTGTTAGGTTTAGGTTTAGGGTTGGGGTTAGGGTTAGGGATGGGGTTAGGGTTAGGTTTTGGGCTTAGTGTTAGGGTTAGGGTTAGGGTTAGGGTTGGTGTTAGGTTTTAGGGTTTAGGGTTACGGTTAGGGTTAGGGTTAGGGTTTTGGATAGGGTTAGTGTTAGGTTTAGGGGTTAGGTTAGGGTTAGGGTTAGGGTTAGGGTTAGGGGTTAGGGTTAGGGTTAGGGTTAGGGTTAGGGTTAGGGTTTGGGGTTAGCCTGGGGTTAGGGTTAGTGTTAGGGTTAGGGTTAGGGTTTGGGTTTAGGGTCAGGGTCAGGGTCAGGTTTAGGGTTAGGGTTAGCATTGGGTTAGCGTTAGCGTTAGGGTTGGCGTTGGGGTTGGGGTTATTCTTAGGGTTAGGGGTTAGGGTTTAGTGTTGGGGTCAGGGTTTAGGGTTAGGGTTAGGGTTAGGTTAGGGTTGGGGATTAGGGTGGGGTTAGGGTTAGGGTTGGGGTTGGGGTTAGGGTTGGTGTTGGGGTTAGGGTTGGGATTGCGGTTGGTTTGGGGTTGGGATTGGGGTTCGGGTTAGGGTTGGGGTTGGTGTTTAGGGTTAGGGTTAGGGTTAGGGTTTAGGGTTGGGGTTAGGGTTGGGATTACGGTTGGGGTTGGGGTTAGGGTTAGGGTTAGGGTTGGGTTAGGGTTTGGGTTAGGGTTGGTCTTGGGGTTTAGGGTTAGGGTTGGGTTTCGGGTTAGGGTGGTTTGGGGTTAGGTTTGGGGTTAGTGGTTTTGGTTAGGGTTAGGGATAGGGTTAGCGGTTGGGGTTAGGGTTAGGGGTTAGGTTTTGGGTTTAGCGTTACAGTTAGGGTTAGGGTTAGGGATAGAGTTAGGGATAGGGTTAGGTCAGGGTCCGGGTCAGGGTTTAGGGTTAGGGTTAGCGTTAGTGTTAGGGTTTGGTTTTAGTGTGTTATTGGGTTTAGGGTTTAGGGGTTGGGGTTAGGTTTGGGGTTGGTGTTGGGGTTAGGGTTGGGGTTAGGTTTAGGGTTAGGGTTTTGGGTTTAGGGTTAGGGTTGGGGTTAGGGTTAGGGTTAGGGGGTTTGGGGTTAGCGTTCACGGTTGGGGTTGGTGTTAGGGTTGGGTTTAGGGATAGGGTTAGGTTTGGGTCAGGGTCAGAGTTTAGGGTTAGGGTTAGCGTTTAGTGTTAGGGTTTGGGTTAGGGTTAGCGTTAGGGTTAGGGTTAGGTTTAGGTTTAGGGGTTAGGGTTAGTGTTAGGGTTAGGGTTAGGGTTTAGGGGTTAGGGTTAGGGTTAGGGGTTAGGGTTAGGGTTAGTAGGTTTAGGTTTAGGGGTCAGATTGGGGTTAGGGTTCGGGTTGGGGTTAGGGTGGGGATTGGGGTTGGGGTTAGGTTTGGGATTGTGGTTGGGGCTAGGTTTAGGGGTTAGGGTTGGTGTTAGGGACAGGGTTAGGGTTAGGGTTAGGTTTAGGAGTTAGGGTTAGGCTTAGGGTTTAGGTTTAGGGTTAGCTTTAAGGTTAGGGTTAGGGTTAGGGGTTACAGTTAGGGTTAGGGTTAGGGGTTTGGGGTTAGGGTTAGGGGTTAGGGTTAGGGTTTGGTTTAGGTTTAGGGTTGGGTTTAGTGTTAGGGTTAGCGTTAGCGTTTGGGGTTAGGTTTAGGGTTGGTGTTATGTTTAGGGTTAGGGTTGAGGGTTAGTGTTAGTGTTAGGGTTAGGGGTTGAGGTTAGGGGTTGGGGTTAGGGTTAGGGTTTAGGGTTAGGGTTAGGGTTAGGGTTAGGGTTGGGGTTGGGGTTGGGGTTAGGGTTGGTGTTTGTGTTTAGGGCTGGGTTAGGGTTGGGGTTTAGGTTTGGGGTTGTTTTGGGTTTAGGGTTAGGGTTGGGGTTAGGGTTAGGGTTGGTTGTTAGGGTTAGGGTTAGGTTTGGGGTTTGGGGTTAGGGTTTGCGTTAGGGTTAGGGTTAGGGTTAGGGTTGGGGTTAGGGTTGGGTTTGGGTTGGGGTTAGGTTTAGGGTTAGGGTTGGGGTTTAGGGTTAGGGTTAGGGGTTAGTTTAGGTTTGGGTTGTTTGATTTAGGGTTAGGTTTAGGGTTTAGGGTTAGGGTTTGTGTTTAGGGTTAGGGTTAGGGTTAGGGTTTGGGTTTAGGTCAGGGGTCAGGGGTTAGGTTTAGGGTTAGGGTTTAGGGGTAGGTTTAGCGTTAGGGTTAGCATTGGGTTAGGGTTAGCGGTTAGGGTTAGGGTTAGGGTTTGGGTTTAGGGGTTAGGGGTTGGGGTTAGGGTTAGGGTCAGGGTTGGGGTTATGTTTAGGGGTTAGTGTTGGGGTTAGGGTTAGGGTTAGGGTCGGGGGTTAGGGTCAGTGTCTGGGTCAGGGTCAGGGTTTAGGTTTAGGGTTTAGTGTTGGGGTTAGGGTTGGGGTTAGCGTTAGGGTTTAGTGTTAGGGTTTAGGGTTAGTTGGGTTATGGTTAGGGGGTTGGTGGTTGGGTTTACTGTTATGGTTGGTTTAGGATTAGGGTTGGGTTAGGATTAGGGTTAGGATTTAGGGTTATTGTAGGCTTAGGGTTATGGTTATGGATAGTGTTAGCTTTAGGGGTTTAGGGTTAGGGTTAGTGTTGGGGTTTAGGGTTGGCCTTAGGGTTAGTGTTAGGGTTAGGTTTGGGGTTAGGGTTAGGTGGGTCAGGTTCAGGGGTCAGGGTAAGTGTTTGGGGTTAGGTTTAGCATTAGAGTTAGCGTTAGCATTAGGGTTAGCGTTGGGGTTAGGGTTAGGCTTAGCGTTGGGGGATACGTTTGGGGTTAGGGGTTGGGGTTAGGGATTAGGGCTAGGGTTAGTTTTCGGGTTGGGGTTAGGGTTGCAGTTGGGGTTAGGGTTGGGATTGCTGTTGGGTTTATGGTTGGGATCGTGGTTCTGGTTAGGGTTGGGGTTAGTTTTAGCATTAGGGTTGGTTATTAGGGTTAGGGTTAGGGGGTTTGCTTGGTTTGGGGTTAGGGTTAGGGTTAGGGTTAGGGTTAGGGTTTTGTTTAGGGTTAGGATTAGGGTTAGTGGTTTTGGTTAGGGTTAGGGATAGGTTTAGCGGTTGGGGTTAGTGTTTAGGGTTAGGGTAGTGTTAGTGTTAGTGTTAGGGTTTAGGGTTAACGTTATGGTTACGGTTAGTGATAGGTTTAGGGATAGGTTTAGGTCAGGGGTCAGGGTCATGGTTTGGGGTTAGGGTTAGCGTTAGTGTTAGCTTCAGCGTTAGGGTTAGCATTAGGGTTAGGGTTGGGTTTGGGTTTAGGGGTTGGGTTTAGGTTAGTATTGGGGTTAGGGTTAGGGTAGGGTTAGGGGTTAGGTTTAGCGTTAGGGGTTAAGCATAGGGTTAGGTTTGGGTTTAGGGTTTTGGTTGGGGTTTGGGTTGGAGTGGGGTTATGGTTGGGATTAGGGTTGTGGTTAGGGTTGGGATTGTGGTTGGAGTAAGGGTTAGGGTTGCTGTTAGAGTTAGGGTTAGGGTTAGGTTTAGGAGTTAGGGTTAGGGTTAGGGTTTAGAATTAGAGTTAGAGTTAATGTTTGGGTTGGGGTTTAAGGGTTAGGGTTAGGGTTAGGGATTTGATTACAGTTGGGGTTAGGGTTATGGTTTGGTTTAGGGTTAGGTTTAGGTTTAGGGTTAGTGTTGGGGTTATGGTTCGGGCTAGGAATAGGTTTAGGATTGGGGCCTCGTGCTGGGAGCTGGTGATGGGGCTGGGGCTGGGGCTAGGGTTACAGTTGGTGATTGGTGTTATGGTTGGGGTTAGAGTTAAGGTTATGGATAGGGTTAGGGTTTAGGGTTAGGGTTAGGGTTAGTATTAGGGTTAGGGTTAGGGTTAGCGATTTGGGTTGGGGGTTAGGGGTTGGGGTTAGGGAAATAGTTTAGGCTTAGGATATGTGTTAGGTTTAAAGTTAGGTTTGGGGTTAGGGTTAGGCCTAGGGCTAGTTTTAGGGTAGGTTTAGGGCAGGGTTCGCGTGGGGGTTAGGTTTGGGGTTAAGGTTAGCATTACTATTAAGTTTATTGTTATACAGGGTTTGGTTTAGGGTTATGGTTAGAATAGGGTTAGGAGTAGGGTTAGGGTAGGTTTAGGGGTTGTGGTTAGTGTTGGGGTTAGGGTTGGTGTTAGGGTTGGGTTAGGGTTAGGTAAGGGTTAGTGTTTAGTGTTAGGGTTAGCGTTAGCGTTATGGTTTAGGGTTTAGGGATAGGGTTACGGTTATGGGTAGGGTTAGTTGTGCAGGTAGGTTTAGGGGTTGTGCTAGGGTTAGGGATAAGGTTCCGGTTGGGTTGGGGGTAGGGTGGGGTAGGTTTAGGGTTAGGCTTAGGCGAGTTAGGGTTAGGGTTAGCGTTAGTGTTAGGGGTTTTAGTTAGGGTGGGGGTTGGGGTTAGGGTTGGGTTGGATTAGGTGTTGGGTTTAGGGTTAGGGTTAGCTTGAGGGTTATGGTTGGGTTAGTGTTGGGTTTGGGTTACAGTTAGTGTTAGGGTTGGGGTTAGGGTTTGGGTCACGGTCAGGGTCAGGGTCAGGGTCAGAGTCAAGATCAGGGTTTAGGGTTAGATTTAGCATTAGTGTTAGCATTAGGGTTAGGGTTAGGGTTAGCATAGCGGTTGGTGATCCGGTTAGGGTTAGGGTTAGGAGTTAGGGTTAGTGGTTGGGGTTAGTGTTAGGGTTAGGTTAGGGTGAGGTTTGGGGTTAGGGTTAGGGTTGGCGTTAGGGTTGGGGTTAGGGGTTAGGATTTAGGATTATTGTGCGGTTAGGGGTTACGGTTAGGGTTAGTGTTGGATTTTAGTGTTTAGGGTTAGGGTTAAGCATAGGGTTGGGGTTAGGGTTGGGGTTGGGGTTAGGTTTGAGGTTGGGGTTAGTGTTGGGATTGGGTTGGTTTTGGGTTGGGATTGTGGTTCTGTTTAGGATTGAGGTTGGGGTTAGGGTTAGGGTTGTTGTTAGGGTTAGGGTTAGGGTTTGGGTTGGGGTTAGGGTTGGGATTAGGATTAGGGTTAGGGTTGGTGTTAGGGTTAGGTAGTTAGGGTTTGGTTTAGGGTTAGGGTTAGGGTTGCCGTTAGGGTTTGTTTAGGGTTAGGGTTAGGGTTAGGGTTGGGTTTGGGGTTAGGGTTAGGGTGGGGTTTAGGGTCTGGGTTGGGGTTGGTGTTAGGTTTAGTTTTGTGGTTAAGTTTAGGGGTTAGGGTTGGGTTATGGTTAGGTGTAAGTGTAGGGTTAGGGTTCGGGTTAGTGTTACGGTTAGGGGTTAGGGTTAGTATTAGGGTTAGTTGTAGTGGTATGGGATGTGTTGGGGTCAGGGTTAAGGTTAGTGCTATGGTTGGGTTAGGTTTTTGTTAGTGTTGGGGTTGGGGTTAGGGTTAGTGCTAGGGCTAGGGTTAGGGCTAGGGCTTAGAATAGGGTTCGGGTTAGGGTTAGACTTTTGGGTTAGGGTATGGTTTAGGATTATGGTTGGTGTTAGGGGTTAGGTTTAGTGTTAGGGTTAGGGTTATCGGATAGGGTAGGGGGTACGATTAGGGAATGGGTTGGATTTGGTGTTAGGGTTAGGGTTTGGTTATGGTTAGGGTTAGGGTTAGGGTTAGGGTTTATGGTTTACAGTTAGAGTTAGGGTTGGGTTTAGGGTTAGGGATGGTTTGGGGTTAGGGTTCAGAGTTAAGGTCAGGGTTGGATTTAGGGTTAGGGATTAGGGATAGGGGTAGAGGTATGGGTTGGGGTCATGTTTAGGGTTACTATTGTGTTAGGGTTAGGGTTAGGGTTAGGATTAGGTTCAGAAATATTGCCAGAGCTAGGGCTGCGGTGGGTGTAGTGTTAGGGTTCAGGGTTACTGTTAGGTTTCGGATTTAATGTTGGGGTTAGGGTTAGGGATAGAGTTATTCTTGGGTTGGGGTAAGGTTTAGGGTTAGGGTTAGGGTTGGGTTTAGGGTATGGGGTTAGGGTCAGGGTTAGGTTTAGTGGTTATTGTTAGGGTTAGTGTTAGGATTAGGGGTTAGGGTTAATGTTAGGGGTAGGTTTAGGGGTTGTCGTTAGGGTTAGGGTTAGGGGTTAGTGTTGGTGTTGTTTTAGGGTTAAGTTTAATGTTTAGGGTTAGGGTAGGGTTAGGGTTTAGGGTTTCGGGATAGGGTTAGGGTTGGATTAGTGTTAGAGATATAGCTTAGGTTTGGGGTTGGTGTTAGAGTTCAGGGTTTAGGTTTAGGACTAGGGTTAAAGTTAGGGTTAGCTTTAGGGTTGGGATGGCGTTATGGTTGGGTTGGGGCCTGGGCTAGGGATACGGTTGGGGCTGGGGCTGGGGCTTGAGCAAGGGCTAGGGTTAAGTTTAGGGTTAGGGATAGAGTTGGGTTGGGGTTACGGTTGGATTAGGTTTAGGGTTAGTGTTTAGGTTTAGGGTTAGGGTTAGTGTTGGGATTTAGGTTTTGGGTTAGGGTTAGGGTTAGGGGTAAGGTTAGGGGTTGAGTTTATGTTAGGTTTAGGGATAGGGTTAGGTTTGGGTTGGTGTTAAGTTTAGGGTTAGTGTTTAGTGTTAGGGTTAGTGTTAGGGTTAAGGTTTGGGGTTTAGGGATAGGGTTAGCTTTAATGTTGGGGTTAGTGATAGGGTAGGGGTAGGGATAGGGGTGGTGGTTGGGGTTAGGATTAGTGTTAAGGTTAGGGTTGTGTTAGGGGTTGGGGTAAGGGTAGGTTGATGGGTAGTAGTAGGTTTAGGGTTAGGGTTAGACGAGTTAGGGCTAAGATTACAGTTAGGGTTACGGTTAGGGTTAGGGTTAGGGTTATGGGTAGGGTTTGGGTTAGGGTTTGGGTTAGTGTTGGGGTTTAAGTTTAGGGTTAGCATTTGAGTAACGGTTAGGTGTTAGGTTTATGGTTAGGTGTTAGGGTTAGGGATAGGGGTTGAGGTATGAATAGGGGCATTGGTTGGGTTTAGGGATAGGGTTAGGGTGAGTGTTGGGGTTAGGGTTTAGGGTTTAGGGTTGGGGTTAGTGTTAGGGATAGGGTTAGGGTTAGGGCTACGGCTGGGGCTAGGGTTAGGATTATGGTTAGGGTTTAGGGTTAAGGTTAGGGTTAGGATTAGGGTTAGGGTTTAGGGTATTGTTGGGGGTTGGGGTTAGGGTTAGGGTCAGGGGTTGGGATAAGGTTAGGGTTAGGGGTTAGGGTTGGGATTTAAGTTTAGGGGTAGAGTTATGTTTAGGGTTAGTGTTAGGGTTAGGTCTGGGGCTAGGGCTGGGGTTAGGGCTGACTAGAGCTAGGGTTAGGGTTAGGATTGGGTGAGTTTTATGGTTAGAGTTAGGAGTAGGGGTAGGGTTGGGTTAGGGGTTAAGTTTAGGGTTAGGGGGTAGGGGTAGGGTTGGGTTAGGTTTGGGGTTAGGTGTAGGGGTAGCGGTAGGGTTAAAGCTATGTGTGGGTTGGGATTATGGTTATGGTTAGGGTTAGTGTTGGGTTAGGTTTGGGGTTAGGTTTAGGGTTACGGTTGGGGGTTAGGGTTAGGGTTGGCGTTCGGGGTTAGGGTTAGGGTGAGGGTTTGGTTTGGGGTTAGGGTTGGGGTTAGGGTTAGCGATACTCTTGGGTTTAGGGTTAGAATAGCTTTAGGGTTAGGGTTAGGGTTAGGGTTAAAGTTAGGGTTAGGAGTTTTGGTTGGGGTTAGGGTTAGGGTTAGGGGTAGGGTTACAGTTAGGTTCAGGGGTTGGGGTGGGGGTTGGGTTGAGGGTTGGGATTGGGGTTTGGGTTTGGGATTGTGGATGGGGTTAGGTTTGGGATTGGGGTAGGTGTTAGGGATGGGTTTGGGTTTGTGGGTTGGGATTGCGGTTGGTGTTAGGGATGGGGTTTGGGTTAAGGGTTAGGCTTGGGGTTAGGGTATATGGTTGGGTTTGGGGTTACGGTTAGGGTTGAGGTTGGTGTTTTGGATTGGGTTGAGGTTGGGGTTAGGGTTGGTTTGGTGTTGGGGTTAAGGTTAGGGTTGAGGTTGGGTTTGGTTTAGGGTTAGGGTTAGGGTTTGGTTTGGGGTTAGGGTTTAGGGTTAGGGTTAGGGTTAGGGTTTGGCTTAGGGTTAGCGTTAAGGTTAGGTTTTGTTAGCGTTAGGTTTAGGAGTTAGGGTTATGTTGGATTGGGGCTTAGGTTTAGGGTTGGGGTTAGTTTGGTTTAGGATTAGGGTTAGGGTTAGGGTTGGTGTTGGGGTTAAGGGTTACGCGTTATGGTTAGGGTTAGTGTTAGGGTTGGGGTTAGGTTTAGACTCAGGGTCCCAGTCAGGGTTTAGGGTTAGGGTTAGCATTAGGGTTAGCATTGGGGTTAGGTTTAGAGTTAGGGTTGGGGTTAGGTTTGGGGTTAGGGTTGGGGGTGTGGGGTTAGGGTTTGGGGTTAGGATTAGGGTTAGGGTTGGGGTTAGGGTTAGGGTTAGGGGTTGAGGTTGGGTTTAGGAAATAGGGTTAGGTTTGGTGTTAATGTTGGGGTTTAGGGTTAGGGTCATGTTTAGGGTTAGTGTTACGGTTAGGTTAGGGTTAGGTTCGGGGTCCCGTCAGGGTTTAGGTTTAGGGTTAGCATTCTTGTTAGCGTTAGGGTTAGGGTTAGGGTTGGGGTTAGGATTAAGGTTAGGGTTGGGGTTAGGGTTGGGGTTGGTGGGGTTGGGGTTAATGTTGGGCGTTGGGGTTAGGGTTAGGGTTAGGGGGATAGGTTTAGTGTTTGGGTTAGCTTGGGGTTGGCGTTAGGGTTGGGGTTGGGGTTAGGGTTGGGGTTGGTCGTTGGGGTTGGGGTTAGGGGTTATGTTTAGTGATTTGGGTTGGGGTTACAGTTAGGGTTAGGGTTTAGGGTTAGGGTTAGGGGTTTGGTTAGGGGTGGGTTAGGGTTAGGGTTAGGGTTAGGGATTAGGGTTAGGGTTAGGTTAGGATTAGGGCTTAGGGTTAGGGTTAGGGTCCGGTCATGGTTTACTGTTAGGGTTTTCGTTAGCGTTAGCATTGCTTTAGGGTTAGCATTAGGGTTAGGGTTAGGGTTAAGGTTGGGGTTAGGGTTAGGGCTGGGGTTGGGTTTAGGGTTAGTGTTGGTGTTAGGGTTAGGTTTAGGTTTAGGGTTTGGTTTATGGTTGTGGTGAGGTTTAGGTTTGGGGTTTGGTTTAGGGTTGGGGTTAGGGTTGGGGTTTGGTTTATGGTTAGCATTAGGATTAGGGTTAGGGGTTTGGTTAGGGTTAGGGATAGGGTTAGCGGTTATGGTTGGGGTTAGTGTTTAGGATCAGAGTTAGTGTTAATGTTGGGGTTGGGGTTTAGTATTAGCGTTGGGGTTGGGGTTACAGTTTAGGGTGACGTTACGGTTGGGTTTAGTGTTAGGGTTGGGGCTGGGGTTAGGGTCGGGGTCAGGGGTCAGGGTCAGGGTTTAGGGTTAGGTTTGAGCCTTAGGGTTAGCATTAGCATTAGGGTTAGGGTTAGGGTTGGGTTTAGGGGTTAGGGTTAGGGTTGGGGTTAGGGTAGGGTTAGGGTTAGGTTTAGGGTTGGGGTTGGTGTTAGGGTTGGGGTTGGGGTTAGGTTTGGAGTTGGGGTTTGGTTAGGGGTTGGGATTGGGGTTTGGGGTTGGGGTTGGGTTTGGGGTTAGGTTTAAGGTTGGGGTTAGGGTTAGGGTTAGGGCTGGGGTTGGAGGTTTAAGTTTGGGTTTGGTTAGGTTTGGGGTTGGAGTTATGGTTGGGGTTAGGGGTTTTGGTTAGTGTTATATTTAGGGTTAGGGGTTAGGTTTGGGGTTTGGGTTGGTGTTTAGGGTTAACGTTGGGGTTAGGGTTAGGCTTAGGTTTAAGTGTTAGTTTTAGTGTTAGGGTTAGGTTTGGGGGTTGGGGTTAGGGTTAGGGTTAGTGGTAAGGGTTAGGGTTGGGGTTGGGGGTTAGGGTTAGGGTTAGGTTTTGGTGTTGGGGTTAGGTTTGGTGGTTGGGATTAGTTTAATGGTTAGGGTTGGTGTATGGGTTACGGTTGGGGTTAGGTGTTAGGGTTAGGGTTATGGTTAGGGTTGTGGTTAAGGTTGGGGTTGGGGTTAGCGTTACTCTTATTCTTTGGTTTAGAAGGGTTTGGGGTTAAGTTAAGGGTAGGGTTAGGGGTTGGGTTTGGGTTTAGGGTTGGGGTTGGTTTGGGGTTGGGGTTGTGTTTAAGGTTGGGATTGGGGTTGGAGTTAGGGTTGGGATTGTGGTTGGGTTTGAGGCTTTGGCTTGGGTTAGGTTTAGGGTTGGGCTTAGGGTTAGGGTTGGGGTTAGGGTTGGGGTTAGGGTTAGGGTTGGGTTTGGGGTTGGGTTTGGGGTTGGGGTTGTGGTTGGGTTTAGGTTTGCCGTTAGGGTTAGGGTTAGGGTTTGGTTTACTGTTAGGTTTAGGGTTAGGGTTAGGGTTTGGTTTAGGTTTAGGGTTATGGTTAGGTTTAAGTTTGGGGTTTGGTTTATGGTTAGGGTTAATATTGGGGTTAGGGGTTTTGTTTGGGTTTGGGGTTAGCGGTAGGGTTAGGGTTAGTTTTGGGGTTGGGGCTTGGGGTCAGGGTTAAGGTTAGTGTTCTTGTTACGGTTTAGGATTAGGGTTAGAGTTAGAGTTGGGGTTTAAGTTAAATGTTACGGTTGGGTTTGGTTTTTGGGTTAGGGGTTGGGTTTGGGGTCTGGGTCATGGTCAGGGTTTAGGTTTAGGGTTAGCGTTAGGGTTAGGGTTAGGGTTAGGTTTGGGGGTTAGGGTTAACATTAGGGTTAGGGTTAGGGGTTAGGGTTAGGGTTAGGGGTTAGTGATAGGGTTAGGGTTAGGTTTGGGGTTGGGTTAGGGTTTGGGTTGGGGTTTGGGTTGGGATTGGGGATGGTGTTAGGTGTAGGATTGGTGTTGGGGTTAGTTTTGGGTTTGGGGTTAAGGTTGGGGTTGGGGTTAGGGTTGGGGTTAGGGTAGGGGTTGGGGGTTCGGTTTAGGTTTAGTGATGGGGTTAGTGTTAGGGTTAGGTTTGGGGTTAATGTTTAGGGTTAGGGTTAGGGTTGGGATTGGGGTTAGGGGTTAGGGTTAGGGTTAGCGTTACTCTTGGGTTTATTGTTAGAAGGGTTTAGGGTTAGGTTTGGGGTTAGTGGTTGGGGTTAGGATTAGGGGTTAGGGTTAGGTTTAGGATTAGGGTTGGACTGGGGTAGTGTTGGGGTGGGGGTTAGGGTTGGGATTGTGTTTGGTGTTAGGGTTGGGGTTTGATGTTAGGGTTGGGATTGGATTTGGGGTTAACGTTACGGTTGGGGTTGGATTTAGGTTTAGGGTTGGGGTTGTGGTTAAGGTTAGGGTTGGTGTTAGGGTTAGGGTTAAGGTTGGGGTTTGGGTTGGGGTTGGGTTTAGGGTTTAGAGTTAGGGTTATGTTTAGGTAGAGGTTAAGTTTAGGGTAGGGGTGCTGGGGCTGGGGTTGGGGTTAGGTTTAGGGTTAGGGTTGGGTTAGGGTTAGCTGTGGTGTGGGAGTGGGGTTAGGGTTAGTGTTACTGGTTGGGGGTTAGGGTTAGTATTAGCTTTAGGGGTAGTGGTATGGGGATGGGTTGGGGTGAGTGTTAAAGTTAGTGCTATGGTTGGTTTAGGTTTGTTTTTAGGGTTAGGTTTAGGGTTAGTGTTTGCGTTAGGGCTAGGAGATAGGGTTGGGGCTAGGCCTATTGCTGGGAGCTATGTTTGGGGCTTAGACTAGGGGTTAGGGATAGGGTTAGACTTTTGGTTAGGGTTTGGGTTAGGTTTATGGTTAGTGTTAGGGGTTGGGGTTAGGGTTGGGGTTAGGTTATCGGTTGGGTGTGGGGTTTACGGGTAGGGAATGGGCTGAAGTTAGTGTCAGGGTTAGGGTTTGGTTACGGTTAGGGTTGGGTTTGGGGTTTATGGTTTAGGGTTAGAGTTAGGGTTGGGTTTAAGGTTAGGGATGGGTTGAGTTTAGGTTTAGGTTGGGGTTAGGTTAGGGTTAGATTTGGGGTTAGGGATTAGTGATAGGTGTAGGGGTATGTGTTGTGTTACGTTTAGGTTTGGGGTTAGGGTTAGGATTTGGGTTTGGGTTTGGGGTTAGGGTTAGGGTTAGAGGCAAGGTTAGGGATTGTAGTTAGTGTTAGATTTAGGGATAGGGTTAGGTTTGGGTTAGTGTTAGGATTAGGGTTAGTGTTTAGTGTTACTGTTAGGGTTAGGGTTAGGGTTTAGGTTTAGGATAGTGTTACCTTTAATGTTGGGGTTAGTGTTCGGGTAGGGGTAGGGATAGGGGTGGTGTTTAAGGTTAAGATTAGTGTTGGGATAGGGTTGTGTTAGCGTTGGGGTAAGGTAGGTGATGGGAGTAGTAGGTTATAGGGTTAGGTTTAGGGTTAGCGTTTGGGTTAAGATTAGGGATAGGGTTTCGGTTGGGGTTAGCGTTAAATGTAATGTTTCGGGTTAGGGGTTAGGGTTAGGGTTAGGGCTGGTGGGAGGTGGGGGGGTAGGGTTGGGTTGGGTTAGGTGTTAGTTTAGGGATAGGGTTAGGGTTAGGGTTAGGGTTAGGGGTTATGGTTGGGTGTTAGTTGGGATTAGCGATAGGGGTAGGGTTAGGGTTGGGGTAGTGTTTGGGATTAGCGTAGGGTTGGGGTTTGTGTTAGGGTTAGTGTTAGGGCTAGGGTTAGGGTTAGGGCTAGGGGTCAGGGGATGTGGGGTTGGGGTTGGGGTTGGGAGCTGGGGCTAGGGTTGGGGATGGGGTTGGGTCAGGGGTCATTGTCGGGGTTAGGGTTTGGGTTAGGGCTGGGGCTAGGTTTGGGGTTAGGGTCAGGGTCAGGGTCAGGGGTTGGGGTCGGGGTTGGGGTCAGGGTTAGGGGGCGGGTCAGGGTCAGGGTTAGGGGTTGTTAGGGTTGGGGTGGGGGTAGGTTTGGGGTTAGGGTTGGGGTCAGGGGGTCAGGGTGAGGGTCAGGGTTAGGGTTGGGGGTTGGGGTTGGGGTCAGGGTGGGGTTAGGGTTAGGGTAGGTGTTGGGGTCGGGTTGGTTAGGGTTAGGTTTGGGGTCAGTGTTAGGGTTAGGGTTAGGGTTAGGGTTAGGGTTAGGGTTTAGGGTTAGGGTTAGGGTTAGTGGTTAGGGTTGGGGTTAGGGTTAGGGTTAGGGTTAGGGTTAGGGTTAGGGTTAGGGTTAGGGGTTAGGGTTGGGGTTAGGGTTAGGGTTAGGGTTTAGGTTTGGGGGTTAGGGTTAGGGTTAATGTTAGGGTTAGGGTTAGGGTTAGGGTAGGGTTAGGGTTTGTGGTTAGGGTTAAGGTTAGGGTTAGGGTTGGGGTTAGGGGTTAGGGTTAGGGTTAGGGTTGGGGTTAGGGGTTAGGGTGGTAGGGTTGGGGTTAGGGTAGGTTAGGGTTAAGATTAGGGTTTAGGATTGGGGTTGGGTTTGGGTTAGTGTTAGGGTTAGGGTTAGTTTAGGGTTAGGGTTAGTGTTAGGGTTATGGTTTAGGTTAGGGGTTAGGTTTACAGTTAGGGTTAGTGTTAGGGTTAGGGTTTTGTTAGGGTTCAGGGTCACGGTCAGGGTTTAGGGTTAGGTTTAGCGTTAGGGGTAGGGTTATGGTTAGGGCTTTGGTTACTGTTAGGGTTAGGTTTGGGGTTTGGTTTAGGGTTAGGATTAGGGTTAGGGGTTGGGGTTGGTGTTAGGGTTTTGGTTCGGGCTAGGGTTATGTTTAGTGTTAGCGTGTTGGGGCTAGGGATAGGGCTGGGTCTGGGGCTAGGGTTGGGGTTAGTGTTTATTGTTGTTGTTGGGGTTAGGTTAAGGGTGGGTTGGGTTGGGGTTGGGGTTAGGGGTTGGTTTGGGGTTGGGGTTAGGGTTGGTGTTGGGGTTAGGGTTGGGGTTGGGGTTGAGGGTTGGGGTTAGGGTTAGGGTTAGTTGGGTTGGGTTTAGGGTTGGGGTTGGGTTAGGGTTAGGGTTAGGGTTAGGGTTAGGGTTGGGGTTAGGGTTTAGGGTTGGGGTTAGGGTTAGGGTTAGGGTTGAGTTAGGTTTGGGGTTAGGGTTAGGGTTAGGGTTAGGTTGGGTGTTACTCTTAGGTTTTGGGTTAGATGAGGGTTCAGGTTTAGGGTTACGGGTTAGGGTTAGGGGTTAGGGTTAGTCTTAGGTTTAGGGTTGGGGTTGGGGTTAGGGTTGGGGTTGGGGGGGGGGGTGGGGTTGGGGTAGGTGGTTTGAGGTTTTGGGGATAGGGTTGGGTTTGAGGGTTGGTTTGGGGTTTAGTGTTAGGGTTGGGATTGGTTTAAGGGTTAGGGTTGGGTGTTAGCATTAGGGGTTAGGGTAAGGGTTAGGGTTAAAGTTAGGGTTACGGTTGGGTTAGGGTTAGGGTTTGGGTTATGTTGGGGTTTAAAGTCTAAGATAGGGTTAGGATTTAGGGTTAGGGTTGGGGTTAGGGTTAGGGTTAGGGTTACTGTTGGGTTTAGGGTTAGGGGTTAGGGTTAGGGGTTTTGGATAGGGTTGGGGTTAGGGTTAGGGGGTTGGGTTTGGGGTTTGGGTTAGGGTTAGGTTTCAGCGTTATGGTTTGGCCTTCCAGGGTTAGTGTTAGGGTTAGGGTTAGGGTTGGGTTAGGGTTAGGGTTAGAGTTAGGGTTAGCGTTACTCGGTTTTGGGTTAGGAGGTTTAGCTTTGGGGTTGGGGTTAGGGTTGGGTTGGGGTTAGTGTTAGGGTTAGGGTTGGTTTGGGGTTGGGGTTGGGATTAGGGTTAGGGGTTGGCATTACTCTTAGGGTTTTGGTTAGGTTAGGTTTAGTTTAGGGTTTAGGGTTAGGGGTTTGGGTTTAGGGTTAGGGGTTAGGTTTAGGGTTTGGGTTAGGGTTTAGGGTTAGCGTTAGGATTAGGGTTAGGGTCAGTGTCAGGGTCAGGGTTAGGGTTTGGGGTTAGGGTTAGGGTTAACGGTTGCGTTAGGGTTAGCGTTGGGGTTAGGGTTAAGCTTAGGGTTAGGTGTTAGGGTTAGGTTTGGGGGTTGGGGTTAGGGTTATGCGTTAGGGATAGGGTTAGGGTTAGGGTTAGGTTCAGGGTTATGGTTTGGGGTTGAGGCTTAGGGGTTAGTGCTTAGGGTTAGGGTTCAGGTTAGGGTTGGGTTAGTGGTTATGGTTGTGTTTATGGGTTAGGGTTAGGGTTTAGTGTTGGGGTTGGGGTTACGGTTAGTGTTAGTGTTGGGGTTTAGTGTTACTCTTAGGTTTTGGGTTAGAGGTTTGGGTTAGGGTTGGGGTTAGGGGTTTTCATGAGGGTTAGGGTTAGGGTTAGGGTTAGGGGTTGGGGTTTGGGTTTGAGGTTTATGTTGGTTTGGGAGTTACGGTTAGGGTTAGGGTTGGGGTTAGGTTTGGGGTTGGGGTTGGGGTTTGGTTTAGGGGTTGGGGTTAGGGTTAGGGTTGGGGTTAGGGTTTGGGTTAGTGTTTAGGTTAGGGTTTGGGTTTGGTTTTTGGTTAGGGTTATGGGTTTAGGTTTGGGGTTAGGGTTGGGGTTAGGGTTAGGGTTAGTGTTGGGGTTGTTGTTGGGGTTAGGGTGGGGATTGGGGTTGGGATAGTGTTGGGATTGTGGTTGGGATTAAGGGTTTGGGTTGTGGTTAGGGTTAGGGTTGGGGTTAGGTTTAGGGTTAGGGTTAGGGTTGGGGGTTAGGGTTTGGGTTTAGGGTTAGTGGTTGGGGTTAGGGTTTAGGATTAGGGTTTAGGGTTAGTGTTAGGGTTATGGTTTAGGGTTAGCCTCATTACGGTTAGGGTTAGGGTTGGGGTTAGAGTTAGGTTTGGGGTTGGTTCAAAGTCAGGGTCGGTCAGGGTTTAGGGTTAGGGTTAGCGTTGGGGTTAGGATTGGTGTTTAGGTTTAGGGTTTAGGGTTGGGGTTTGGGTTAAGGTTTAGGGTTGGGGTTGGGGTTAGGGGTTAGTTTTAGGGTTGGGGTCGGGTTTAGGGCATTGGGTTTAGGGTTAGGGTTAGGGTTAGGGTTAGCGTTAGGGTTAGGGTTAGTGTTAGGGGTTGGGGTTAGGCTTAGATGTTCGGGTTAGTGTTAGGGTTAGGGTTAGGGTTAGGGTTAGGGTTAGGGGTTGGGGGGGTAGGGTTAGGGTTAGGGATTGGGTTTGGGTTAGTGGTTAGGGGTGGTTTAGGGTTAGGGTTTGGCGTTAGGGTTAGGGTTTAGGATTAGGGTTAGGGTTAGTGGGGGGTTAAGGTTTAGGTTTGGGTTGGGTTAGGGGTTAGGGTTAGGTTTAGGGGTTGGGGTTAGGATTATGGTTTGAGGGTTAGGGTTAGGGTTAGGGTTAGGGTTAGCATTACTCGTTGGGGTTTGGGTTAGGGTTAGGTTTAGGGTTAGGGTTAGGTTTAGGATTTGGTGTGAGGTTTGGGTTAGGAGTAGGTTTAGGGTTAGGGTTGGGGTTATGGTTGGGGTTAGGATTTGGGTTGGGGTGTGGTTAGTGTTGGGATTAGGGTTAGCGGTTAGGGTTAGTGTTGGGGTTAGGGTTGGGGTTTAGGGTTAGGTTCTAGGGTTAGTGTTTAGGGTTAGGGTTGAGGGTTAGCTTTAGGGTTGGGGTTTGGGATTAGGGTTAGGGGTTAGTGTTTGGGTTTAGAGTAAACTTTGGGGTTGGGTTTAGTGTTGGGGTTAGGCTTAGGTTTAGGGTCAGCGTCAGGGTCAGGGTTTAGGGTTAGGGTTAGGGTTAGCGGTTGGGGTTATGGTTAGCGTTAGGGTTAGGGTTAGGTTTAGGTTTGGGGGTTAGGTTTAGGTGTTAGGGTTAGGGTTATAGGTTAGGGTTAGGGGTTGGGGTTTGGGTTATCGTGGGTTAGGGTTAGGGTTGGGTTGGGGTTAGGGTTGGGGTTGAGGTTAGTGTTGGGTTGGGGTTGGGGTTAGGGTTGGTTTTGGGGTTGGGGTTAGGGTTGGGATTGGTTTTAGGGTTAGGGTTGGTGTTGGGATTGGGGTTAGGGTAGTGTTAGGGCTAATGTTAGTGTTAGGGTTTGGGTTAAGGTAGGTTTGGGGTTAGGGTGGGGTTTAGGGTCTAGGTTAGGGTTAGGATTTAGGGTTATGTGGGGTTAGGGTTAGGGTTAGGGTTAGTGTTGGGTTTTGGGTTTAGGGTTAGGGTTAGTGGTTTGGGATAGGGGTTAGGGTTAGGGTTAGGGTTGGGTTTGGGGTTTGGGTTGGATTTAGGTTTAGCGTTATGGTTGGGTTTGGGGTTAGTGTTAGGGTTAGGGTTGGGGTTGGGGTTAGGGGTTAGGGTTAGGGTTAGGGTTAGCATTACTCTTAGGGTTTGTGTTAGAGGTTGGCGTTTAATGTTGGGGTTAGGGTTAGTGTTGGGGTTAGGGTTTAGGGTTGGGTTTGGGGTTAGGGTTAGGGTTAGGATTACATTACTCTTAGGGTTTGGGTTAGGGTTGGTTTAGGGTTTAAGTTAGGGGTTAGGGTTAGTGTTAGGGTTAGGGTTGGGGTTGGGGTTAGGGTTGGGGTTGGGGTTAGGGTTTAGCGTTAGCTCTTGGGTTTTGGTTAGTAGTTAGGGTTTAGGGTTAGGGTTAGGGGTTTTGGTTAGGGTTAGGGTTTAGGGTTAGGGGGTTAGGTTTAGGGTTTGAGTTAGGGTTAGGGTTGAGGATTTTGGTTACTGTTAGGGTTAGGGTTAGTGTTTGGTTTGGGGTTGGGATTGGGGTTGGGGGTTAGGGTTAGTGTTAGGGTTTTGGTTCCGGGCTAGGGATATGTTTAGGAGTTGGAGCGAGTGCTGGGGCTAGGGATAGGGCTAGGGCTGGTGCTAGGGTTAGGGTTAGTGTTTAGTGTTATGGTTAGGGTTCAAGTTAAGGGTTGGGGATAGGGTTGGGGTTGGGGTTGAGGGTTGGGGTTTAGGATTAGGGTTAGGGTTGGTGTTAGGGTTAGGGTTAGGGTTGGGGTTAGGGTTAGTGTTAGGATTAGGTTTGGGGTTTGGTTTGGGGTTAGGGTTAGGGTTAGGGTTAGTTTTAGGGTTAGGGTTTGGTTTATGGTTGGGGTTCGGATTAGGGTTATGGGTTTGGTTAGGGTTAGGGATAGGGTTAGGGGTTAGGGTTAGCGTTGGAGGGTTAGGATCAGGGTTAGGGTTAGCTTTGGGGTTAGGGTTGGGATTAGGGGTTAGGTTTAGTATCTGGGTTTGGGGTTGGCGTTACGGTTGGGGTTGGGGTTAGGGTTAGGTTTTTGGCTTGGGTTTAGGGTTGGGTTTGGGGTTAGTGTTAGGGTTGGGATTGGTTTTAGGGTTAGGGTTGGCGTTAGGGTTAGGGGTTAGGTTTAGTGTTTAGGGTTTATGGGTTAGGTTGGCTTAGGGTTAGGGGTTAGGGTTAGCGTTGGGTTTGAGGTTAGGGATAGGGTTAGGGTTTAGGGTTAGGGGTTGGGTTGGGGTTAGGGTTGGGGTTGGTGTTAGGTTTGGGTTTTGGGGTTGGTGTTAGGGGTTTTGGGGTTAGGGTTAGGGTTGGGATTGGTTTAGGGTTAGGGTTGGTGTTAGGGTTTGGGTTTAGGGAGTGGGTGTTTAGGGGGTTTAGTGTTGGGGTTGGGGTTGGTGTTACGGTTGGGTTTAGGGTTGTGGTTTAGGGTTGGGGTTAGCGTTAGGGTTCAGGGTTATGGTTGGGTTTGGGGTTAGGGTTAGGGTTCGGGTTAGGGTTTGGGTTTTAGGGTTAGGGTTAGGGGTTTTCGTTGGTTAGGGTTAGGGTTGGGGTTAGGGTTAGGTTTTGGGTTAGGGTTTGGTTGGTGTTAGGGTTAGGGTTAGGGGTTACTCTTAGGGTTTTGTTTGAGGGTTTACGGTTAGCGTTAGGGTTAGGGGTTGGGGTTAGTTTAGGGTTAGGGTTAGGTTTAGGGTTGGGTTGAGGGTTAGGTTGGGGTTAGTGTTACTCATAGGTTTTGGGTTAGGTTGGGGTTCAGGGTTTGGGGTTACGTTAGGTTAGGGTTGGTTGGGTTAGGGTTAGTCTTAGGGTTTGGGTTGGGGTTGGGGTTAGGGTTTGGTGTTGGGGTTAGGGTTGGGATTGGGGTTGGGTTCAAGGGTTGGAATTGGGGTTAGTGGTTAGGGTTTGGGCTGGGGTTAGGGTTAGGGTTGGAGTTAGGTTTTAGGGTTAGGGTTGGGGTTGGGGTTTAGGATTAGTGTTAGGGTTAGGGTTGGTTACGGTTAGGGGTTAGGGTTGGGGTTAGGGTTAGTTAGTGTTACTCTTTGGTTTGGGTTAGAAGAGTTTTAGGTTTAGGGTTACGGTTGGGGTTAGGGGTTGTAGGGTTAGTCTTAGGGTTAGGATTGGGTTGGGGTTAGGGTTGGGGTTGGGGTTAGGGTTGGGACTGGGGTTGGGGTAGTGTTGGGGTTGTGGTTGTGGTTAGGGTTTGGGCTGGGGTTAGGGTTGGGGCTGGAGTTAGGTTTAGGGTTTGGGTTACGGTTGGGGTTAGGGTTTAGGGTTAGGGTTAGGGTTAGGGTTAGGGTTAGGGTTTGGGATTAGGGTTAGTTAGTTAGTGTTAGGGTTAGGGTTTAGGGTTTGTTTACGGTTAGGGTTAGTGTTAGGGTTAGGGTTGGGGTTAGGCTCAAGATCACGGTCCGGGGTTTGGATTGGGGTTGGGTTAGCGTTAGGGATAGGGTTAGCGTTAGGGTTATTAGGGTTAGGGTTGGGGTTAGGGTTAGGGTTGGGGTTAGGATTTAGGGTTTAGGGGTTAGGGTTAGGTTTAGGGTTTCGGTAAGGGTTAGGGTTAGGGTTAGGGTTAGGAGTTTAGGGTTTGGGTTAGGGTTAGGGTTTTGGTTTCGTGTTAGGGTTAGGGTTAGGGTTAGGTTTAGGGTTGGGGTTCGGGTTAGTGTTAGGGTTAGGGTTACTCTAGGTTTTGTGTTAGAATAGGGTTCAGTGCTAGGGTTACGGTTAGGGTTAGGACTGGGGTTAGTCTTAGGGGTTAGGGTTGGGGTTGGGGTTAGGGTTAGGGTTGGGTTAGGGTTGGGGTTGGGGTTGGGGTTGGTGTTGGGGTTGGGTGGTTGGGTTGGGGTTAGGGTTGGGGTTAGGGTTAGGTTTGGGGTTAGGTTCTAAGGTTTAGGGTTAGGGTTTGGGCTTAGGGTTAGGGTTAGGGTTAGGGTTAGGGTTTAGGGTTAGCTTTACGGTTAGGGTTAGTGGTTTTGGTTAGGGTTCTGGCTCAGGGTCACGGTAAGGGTTTTAGGGTTTAGGGTTACCGTTAGGGTTAGGGTTAGCGTTAGGTTTAGGGTTTGGGGTTGGAGTTAGGTTAGGGTTTAGGGTTAGGGTTAGGTTTGGGGTTTGGGGTTAGGGTTAGTGTTAGGTTTGTGTTGGGGTTGGGTGAGGGTTGGGGTTTGGGTTAGGGTTAGTGGTTTTGGTTGGACTCCTTAGGGTTAGGGTTAGGGTTTGGTTTAGGTTTAGTTTTGGGTTATGGTTCGGGCTAGCGATACGCTTGCGTTTGGGGCTAGTGCTGGGGCTATGCATGAGGGCTGGGGCTAGGATTGGGGTTTGTGATTAGTGTTAGGGTTGGGGTTAGGTCAGGGTTTAGGGGTAGGGTTAGCGTTAGCATTAGGGTTAGGGTTGGGGGTTAGGGTTAGGGTTAGGGTTGGTGTTAGTGTTGGGTTTAGCGTTAGGGTTAGGGTTATGGTTGGTTTGGTTTGGGGGTTAGGGTTAGGGTTAGGGTTAGGGTTAGGGTTAGGTTTTTAGGGTTAGGGTTAGGGTTGGGGTTAGGGTTAGTGCTTTTGGTTAGGGTTATGGTTAGGGATTGGGGTTGCGGTTGGGGTTATGGTTGGGGTTGGGGTTAGGGTTGGGGTTGGGGTTGGGGGTAGTGTTGGGATTGAGGTTTGGTTAGGGTTTGTGTAGGGTTTAGGGTTAGCGTTACGGTTAGGGTTAGTTTTAGGGTTAGGGTAGTGGTTAGGGTCAGGGTCAGGGTCAGGGTTTGGGGTTAGGGTTAGCGTTTAGGGTTAGCTTTACCGTTAGGGTTATGGTTCGCGGTGGGTTAGGTTTGGGGTTGGGATTTAAGTTTAGGGTTAGGGTTTGGGTTGGGGTTAGCGTTACGTCCTTATGTTTTGGGTTAGAAGGGTTTGGTTTGGGGTTTGGGTTTGGGGTTGGGGCTTAGGGTTGGTTTCAGGGTTAGGGTCAGGGTCCTGGTCAGGGTTTAGGGTTAGGGTTAGCATTGGGGGTTAGATTAGCGTTAGGGTTAGTGTTAGGTTTGGGGTTGGGCTTAGGGTTAGGTGTTGGGGTTAGTGTTAATGTTAGGGTTGGGTGTTAGGGTTAGGGGTTGGTGGTAGGGGCCGGGTTAGTGTTAGGGTTAGGGTTTGGGTTAGTGGTAAGTGGTAGGGTTGGGGTTAGGGGTTGGCGTTAGGGTTAGGGTTTGGGGTTGGGGTTGGGGTTAGTGGTTAGGATTAGGTTTGGGTTAGGTTGGGTTGGGGTTTAAGGTTGGGTTTAGGGGTTAGGGTTGGGGTTAGGATTAGGGTTGGGGTTAGGGTTGGGGTTGGTGTTGGGGTTAGCGTTACTCTTGGGTTTTGGGTTAGAAGGGGTTTGGTGTTGGGGTTAGGATTAGGTTTGGGGTTTGGTGTGGGGTTAGGGTTGGGGTTGGGTTTAGGGTTGGGATTTGGTTTATGGTTGGGGTTACTATTAGGGTTAGGGGTGTGGTTAGTGTTAGGGATAGGGTTAGCGGTTGGGGTTATCATTAGGGTTAGTGTTTAGGGTCAGGGGTTAGGGTTAGCTTTAGGGTTAGGGTTTAGGATTAGGGTTAGGGTTGGTGTTTGGGTTTAGGGTAAACTTTGCGGTTGGGTTTAGTGTTGGGTTTGAGGCTTAGGTTTAGGGTCAGCGTCAGGGTCAGGGTTTGGGGTTAGGGTTAGCGCTAGGGTTGGTTTTAGCATTATGGTTGGCGTTAGGGTAAGGGATAGGTTTGGGTTTGGGGGTTAGGGTTGGTGTTAGGGTTAGGGTTGGGGGTTGGGGTTAGGGTTAGGTTTGGGGTTATGGATAGGGTTAGGGTTAGGGTTAGGGTTGGGTTGGGGTTGGGGTTGGGGTTGGGGTTAGTGTTGGGATTGGGGTTGGGGTTAGGGTTGGTTTGGGGTTAGGGTTAGGGTTGGGATTGGTTTTAGGGTTAGGGTTGGTGTTAGGATTAGGGGTTAGGGTAAGTGTTGGGGTTAATGTAGTGTTAAGGTTGGGGTTAGAGTTAGGGATGGGGTTTTTGTGGGGTTTAAGTCTAAGCTAGGTTTAGGATTTGGGGTTATGTGGGGTTAGGGTTATGGTTAGGGTTAGTGTTAGGTTTTAGGGTTTAGGGTTAGGGTTAGGGGTTTTGGATCGGGTTAGGGGTTAGGGTTGGGGTTAGGTTTAGGGTTTGGGTTAGGATTTGGGTTTAGCATTATGGTTGGGTTTAGGGTTAGTGTTGGGGTTGGGGTTGGGGTTGGGTTTGGGGTTGGGGTTAGGTTGGGGTTAGCGTTACTCTTGGGTTTTGTGTTAGAAGGTTTGGCTTTAGGTTGGGGTTGGGGTTAGGGGTTAGGGTTGGTGTTAGGGTTAGGGTTGGGGTTGGGGTTGGGTTTGGGATTGGGGTTGGGGTTAGCGTTACTCTTGGGTTTTTGGTTAGAAGGGTTTAGGGTTAGGGTTGGGGTTGGGGGTTTTGGTTGGGGTTAGGGTTGGGGTTAGGGGTTATGTTTAGGGTTTGAGTTAGGGTTTAGGGTTAGCGTTAGGGTTAGGGTTAGGATTAGGGTTGGGTCAGTGTCAGGGTCAGGGTTTAGGGTTAGGGTTATTAGGGTTAACGTTGGCGTTTAGCGTTAGCGTTAAGCTGGGGTTAGGTGTTAGGGTTAGTGTTAGGGTTGGGGTTAGGGGTTAGGGTTAGGGTTAGGGGTAAGGGTAGGGTTAGGGTTAGGGGTTAGAGTCAGGGTTATGGTTTAGGGTTAGGCTTAGGGTTGGTGGTTAGGATTAGGTTTAGGTTAGGGTTGGGTTAGGGGTTATGGTTGGGTTTAGGGGTTGGGGTTATGGTTAGTGTTTGGGTTGGGGTTACAGTTAGTGTTAGTGTTAGGGTTAGGGTTACTCTTAGATTTTGGGTTAGAAGGGGTTTGGGGTTAGGGTTAGGGTTAGGGGTTTTGATTAGGGTTAGGGGTTAGGGTTACGGGTTAGGTTTGGGGTTTGGGTTAGGATTTAGGGGTTAGCGTTAGTGTTAGGGTTAGGTTTAGGGTTAGGGTTTGGTTTATGGTTAGGGTTAGGATTAGGGTTAGGGTTTGGTTTAGGTTTAGGGTTAGGGTTAGGGTTAGGGTTAGGGTTAGTGTTAGGGTTAGTGTTGGGGTTGGGGTTAGGGTTGGGATTGGGGTTGGGGTTAGGTTTGGGTTGTGGTTGGGTTAGGGTTGGGGTTAGGTTTGGGGTAGGGTAGGGTTAGGGTTAGGGTTACTTAGGATTAGGGTTAGGGTTAGTGTTAGGGTTATCGGCTTGGGTTAGCTTTACGGTTGGGTTAGTGTTGGGTTGGGTTTATGGTTGGTTCAAGGTCACGTCAGGGTTTAGGGTTAGGGTTAGCGTTGGGTTAGGGTTAGGGTTGGGATTTTGGTTGCTGTTAGGGTTAGGGTTGGGGTTTGGTTTAGGGGTTAGGATAGGGTTGGGGTTAGGGTTAGTGTTGGGGTTTGGTTCGGGCTGGGATATGTTTAGGGTTAGCCGGCTGGGCTGGGGTAGGGCTGGGGCTGGGGCTAGGATTAGGGTTAGTGTTTAGTGTTATGGTTGGGGTTAGGGTTAAGGGTAGGGATAGGGTTGGGGTTAGGGTTAGGGTTGGGGTTGGGATTAGGATTAGGGTTGGTGTTGGGTTAGTGTTAGGGTTTGGTTTAGGGTTAGTTTAGGATTAGGTTTAGGGTTTGGTTTAGGGTTAGGGTTAGGGTTAGGGTTAGTTTTAGGGTTGGGGTTTGGTTTATGGTTAGGGTTAGGATTAGGGTTAGGGGTTTGGTTAGGGTTAGGGATAGGGTTAGCGGTTCCGGTTAGCGTTAGGGTTAGCGTTTAGGGTCAGGGTTAGGGTTAGCTTTAGGGTTAGGGTTTAGGATTAGGGTTAGGGTTAGTGTCTGGGTTTAGGGTAAACTGTGCGGTTAGGTTTTGTGTTAGGGTGGGGTTAGGTTTAGGGTCAGGGTCAGGGTGAGGGTTTAGGGTTAGTGTTAGCGTTAGGGGTTAGTTTTATCGTTGGGGTTAGCGTTAGGGTTAGGGGTTGGGATTAGGTTTAGGGGTTAGGGTTAGTGTTAGCGTTAGGTTTAGGGGTTAGGGTTGGGGTTAGGTTTGGGGCTTGGGGATAGAGTTGGGGTTAGGGTTAGGGTTGGGTTGGGGTTAGGGTTGGGGTTGGTGTTAAGTGTTGGGTTTGGGGATGGTGTTGGGGTTGGTTTTGGGGTTGGGGTTAGGGTTGGGATTGGTTTTAGGGTTAGGGTTGGTGTTAGGATTAGGGGTTAGGGTAAGTGTTAGGGATAATTTAGTGTTAGGGTTGGGGTTAGATTTACGGATGGGTTTAGGGTGCGGTTTAGGGGTTAGGATAGGGTCATTATTCAGGGTTATGAAGGGTTAGGGTTATGGTTGGGGTTCGTGTTAGGTTTTGGTTTTAGGGTTGGGGTTAGGGGTTTTCGTTGGGGTTAGGATTAGGGTTAGGTGTTAGGCTTGAGGGTTTGGGTTGGGGTTTACGGTTAGCGTTAGGGGTTGGGGTTAGGGTTAGTGTTAAGGTTAGGATTAGGTTTAGGGTTGGGGGTTGGGGTTGGGGTTAGGGTTAGTGTTACTCTTCGGTTTTGGGTTAGAAGAGGTTCAGGTTTAGGGTTACGGTTGGGGTTAGGGGTTAGGGTTAGTCTTAGGGTTAGGGTTGGGGTTGGGGTTACAGTTGGGGTTGGGTTTGGGTTGGGATTGGGGTTGGGGTAGTGTTGGGATTGTGGTTGTGGTTAGGGTTTGGGCTGGGGTTAGGTTTAGGGTTGGAGTTAGGTTTAGGGTTAGGGTTAGGGTTGGGGTTAGGGTTTAGGATTAGTGTTAGGGTGGGGTTAGGTTAGGGTTTAGGGTTAGGGTTAGGGTGTTAGGGTTAGGTTTAGGGTTTGGTTTAGGGTTAGTGTTAGGGTTAGGGTTATCAGGGTTTGTTTTAGTGTTAGGGTTAGGGTTATTTTTGGGTTGGAGTTAGGTTTGGGTTAGGGTTAGGTTTAGGTTAGGGGTTGGGTTTAGGGTTACTGGGTTTAGCGTTGGTAAGTTAGGGTTAGCGTTATTTTTTGTTTAGGGTTGGGGTTAGGTTTGGGGTTTAGGGTTAGGGTTAGGTTTGGGGTTATGGGGTTAGGGTTATTTAGGGTTACTGTTGGGCTGGTTAGTTCTAGGGCTGGGATTAGGGTTAGTGATTGTGTTAGGGTTAGGGTTAGTTTAAGGGTATGGATAAGGTTAGGGGTTGGGGTTAGGGTTGGGGGTTAGGGTTAGGGTTAGGGTTGGTGTTAGTGTTAGGAGTAGGCGTTAGGAGTTTAGGGTTAGGGTTGCTTTGGTTTAGGGTTAGGGTTAGGGTTTAGGGGTTAGGGGTTAGGGTTAGGTTAGGGTTAAGTTTTGGGTTAGGGTTAGTGGTTTTGTTGGGGTTAGGGTTAGGGTTAGGGTTTTGGGTTACTCTTAGGTTGGTGTTAGGGTTAGGGGTTAGGGTTGGGGTTGGGGTTAGGGTTGTTTTAGGTTTTAAGGTTAGGGTTGGGTTAGGGTTGGGGTTAGGGTTAAGGTTAGGTTGGGGTTGGGTCAGGGTTGGGTGGGGTTAGGGTTAGGGTTAGCGTTAGCGTTAGGTTTGGTTTGCGTTAGTTAGGGGTTTAGGGTTTAGGGTTAGGGTTTGAGTGGAGGTTAGGGGTTGGGGTTGGGTTAGGGTTAGGGTTAGGGTTAGGTTTAGTTAGGGTTGAGTTGGGGTTAGGGGTTAGGGTTAGGGTTAGGTTTAGGGTTAGGGTTAGGTTTGGGTTGGGTCGTTAGGGTCAGGGTTAGGGTTAGGGTTACATTAGCGTTAGGGTTAGACATTAGGGTGTTGGGTTGGGGCTTAGGGTTAGGTGTTACGGTTAGTGTTAGGTTTAGGGTTAGGGTTAGGTTTGGGGTTGGGGTTAGGGTTAGGGTTAGGGTTAGTGTTACTCTTAGGTTTTGGGTTAGAAAGGTGCAGGTTTAGGGTTACGGTTGGGGTTAGAGGTTGGGGTTAGTCTCAGGGTTAGGGTTGGGGTGTTAGGGGTTGGGGTTGGGGTTAGGGTTGGTTTGGGGGTGTGTTGGGATTGTGGTTGTGGTTAGGGTTTGGGTTGGGGTTGGGGTTAGGGTTGGAGTTAGGTTTAGGTTTGGGGTTATGGTTGGGGTTGGGGTTTAGGATTAGGGTTAGGTGTTTAGGGGTTGTGGTTTAGGGTTAGCTTTACAGTTAGGGTTATTGTTGGGGGTTAGGTTTAGGGTTGGTTCAAAGTCTCGGTCAGGGTTTGGGGTTAGGGTTAGCGTTAGGGTTAGGATTAGTGTTGGGTTTAGGGTTAGGGTTGGGTTTGGTTTAGGTTTGGGGTTAGGGTTAGGGGTTAGGGTTGGTTTTAGGGTTGGGGTCAGGGTCTGGTCAGGGTTTAGGGTTAGGGTTTAGCATTAGGGTTAGCATTAGCGTTAGGTTTGGTGTGAGGTTTAGGGTTGGGCTTAGGGTTAGGTGTTCGGGTTAGTGTTAGGGTTAGGGTTAGGGTTAGGGTTAGGGTTAGTGGTAGGGGTAGGGTTAGGGTTAGGGTTTGGGTTTGGGTTGGTGGTAAGGGGTAGGTTTAGGGTTAGGGGTTGGCGTTGGGGTTAGGGTTTAGGGTTGGGGTTAGGGTTAGTGGTTAGGATAAGGTTTAGGTTAGGGTTGGGTTAGGGGTTAGGTTGGGTTTGGGGGTTAGGGTTAGGATTATGGTTGGGGTTAGGGTTAGGGTTAGTGTTGGGGTTAGCGTTACTCTTAGGTTTTGGGTTAGGAGGGTTTGGGGTTAGGGTTAGGATTGGGTTTGGGATTTGGTGTAGGGGTTGGGGTTGGGGTTAGGGTTGGGGTTAGGGTTTGGTATGGTTAGGGGTTAGGATTAGGGTTAGGGGTGGGGTTAGTGTTAGGGATAGGGTTAGCGGTTGGGGTTATCATTAGGGTTAGTGTTTGGGGTCAGGGTTAGGGTTAGCTTTGGGGTTAGGGTTTAGGATTAGGGTTAGGGTTGGTGTTTGGGTTTAGGGTAAACTTTGCGGTTGGGTTTAGTGTTGGGGTTGGGCTTGGGTTTGGGGTCAGCGTCAGGGTCAGGGTTTTGGGGTTAGGGTTAGCGCTAGGGTTAGTTTTAGCATTATGGTTAGCGTTAGGGTTAGGGATAGGTTTAGGTTTAGGGGTTGGGGTTAGTGTTAGGGTTAGGGTTAGGGGTTGGGGTTAGGGTTAAGGTTTGTGGTTATCGATGGGGTTAGGGTTGGGGTTAGGGTTGGGTTGGGGTTAGGGGTTGGGGTTGGGGTTAGTGTTGGGATTGGGGTTGGGGTTAGGGTTGGTTTTGGGGTTAGGGTTAGGGTTGGGATTGGTTTAGGGTTAGGGTTGGTGTTAGGATTAGGGGATAGGGTAAGTGTTAGGGTTAATGTAGTGTTAAGGTTGGGGTTAGAGTTAGGGATGGGGTTATTGTGGGGTTTAAGTCTAGGATAGGGTTAGGATTTGGGGTTATGTGGGGTTAGGGTTATGGTTGGGGTTAGTGTTAGGTTTTGGGGTTTAGGGTTAGGGTTAGGGGTTTTGGATAGGGTTAGGGTTAGGGTTGGGGTTAGGTTTTAGGGTTTGGGTTAGGTATTTGGAGGGTTAGTTTAGCATTATGGTTAGGTTTGGGGTTGGTGTTAGGGTTAGGGTTAGGGTTGGGTTTAGGGTTAGGGTTAGGAGTTGGGATTAGCGTTACTCTTAGGTTTTGTGTTAGAAAGGTTTAGCTTTAGGTTGGGGTTGGGGTTAGGGGTTGGGGTTAGTGTTAGGGTTGGGGTTGGGGTTGGGGTTGGGGTTGGGATTAGGGTTAGGGTTAGCGTTACTCTTGGGTTTTTGGTTAGAAGGGTTTAGGGTTGGGGTTGGGGTTACGGGTTTTGGTTGGGGTTAGGGTTAGGGTTAGAGGTTATGTTTAGGTTTGTGTTGGTGTTTAGGGTTGGCGTTGGGGTTAGGATTAGGGTTAGGGTCAGTGACAGGGTCAGTGTTTGGGTTAGGGGTTAGCATTAGGGTTACGTAGCATTAGGGTTAGCGTTAGGGTTGGGGATAAGCTTAGGGTTAGGTGTTGGGGTTAGTGTTAGGGTTGGGGTTAGGTGTTAGGGGTTAGGGTTAGGGGTAGGGGTGGGGTTGGGGTTAGGGGTTAGGGGTCAGGGTTATGGTTTAGGGTTAGGCTTAGGGTTAGTGGTTGGGATTAGGTTTCAGTTAGGGTTTGGTTAGGGGTTATGGTTGGGTTTAGGGGTTGGGGTTATGGTTAGTGTTTGGGTTGGCTTTACGGTTAGTGTTGGTGTTGGGGTTAGGGGTTACTCTTAGATTTTGGGTTAGAAGGGTTTGGGGTTAGGGTTAAGGTTAGGGGTTTTGGTTGGGGTTAGGGTTAGGGTTACGGGTTGGGTTTAGGGTTTGGGTTAGGGTTTAGGGTTAGCGTTAGTGTTAGGGTTGGGTTTAGGGTTAGGGTTTGGTTTATGGTTAGGGTTGGGATTAGGGTTGGGGTTTGGTTTAGGGTTTGGGGTTAGGGTTAGGGTTAGAGTTGGGGTTAGTGTTAGGGTTAGTGTTGGGGTTGGGGTTAGGGTTGGGATTGGGGTTGGTGTTAAGGTTTGGGTTGTGGTTAGGGTTAGGGTTTTGGTTAGGTTTAGGGTTAGGGGTTGGGTTTGGGGTTAGGGTTTGGGATTAGGGTTAGGGTTGGGGTTGGGTTAGGGTTTAGGATTAGGGTTAGGGTTGGTGTTAGGGTTATGGTTTGGGGTTAGCTTTAGGTTAGGGTTAGTGTTGGGGTTAGGTTTATGGTTGGGGTTCAAGGTCACGGTCAGGGTTTAGGGTTGGGGTTAGCGTTACGGTTGGGGTTAGGGATTTTGGTTACTGTTAGGGTTAGGGTTAGGGTTTGGTTTAGGGTTTGGATTAGGGTTAGGGTTAGGGTTGGTGTTGGGGTTTTGGTTCGGGCTGGGGATATGTTTGGGGGTTGGATCGAGTGCTGGGGCTCGGGATAGGGCTAGGGCTAGGGGCTAGGATTAGGGTTAGTGTTTGGTGTTATGATTGGGGTTCAAGTTGGGGTAGGGATAGGGTTAGGGTTAGGGTTAGGGTTGGGGTTGGGATTAGGGATTGGGGTTGGTGTTAGGGTTAGTGTTAGGGTTTGGTTTAGGGTTAGTGTTGGGATTAGGTTTAGGGTTTGGTTTAGGGTTAGGGTTAGGGTTAGGGTTGGTTTTGGGGTTAGGGTTTGGTTTATGGTTAGGGTTAGGATTAGGGTTATGGGGTTGGTTGGGGTTAGGGATAGGGTTAGCGGTTCCGGTTTGCGTTGGGTAGGGTTTAGGATCAGGGTTGGGGTTAGCTTTGGGGTTAGGGTTTGGGATTGGGGTTAGGTTTAGTGTCTGGGTTTAGGGTAAACTTTGCGGTTGGGTTTTGTGTTAGGGTAGGGTTAGGTTTTGGGTCAGGGTCAGGGTCAGGGTTTAGGGTTAGTGTTAGCGTTAGAGTTGGTTTTATCGTTAGGGTTAGCGTTGGGGTAAGGGGTTAAGTTTAGGTTTAGGGGTTAGGGTTAGTGTTGGCGTTAGGGTTAGGGGTTTGGGTTAGGGTTGGGTTTGGGGGTTAGGGATAGGGTTAGGGTTAGGGTTAGGGTTGGGTTGGGTTTAGGGTTGGGGTTGGTGTTAGTGTTGGGTTTGGGGATGGTGTTAGGGTTGGTTTTGGGGTTAGGGTTGGGGTTGGGATTGGTTTAGGGTTAGGGTTGGTGTTAGGGTTAGGGGTTAGGGTAAGTGTTAGGGAAAATTTAGTGTTGGGGTTGGGGGTTAGATTTGGATGTGTTTAGGGTGTGGTTTGGGGTTGGGATAGGGTCAGGATTCAGGGGTTATGTGGGGTTAGGGTTATGGTTGGGGTTCGTGTTAGGTTTTTGGTTTTAGGGTTAGGGTTAGGGGTTTTGCGTTGGGGTTGGGGTTAGGGTTAGGGTTAGGGGTTTAGGGTTTGGGTGGGTGTTGGGGTTAGGGTTGGGGGTTACAGTTTAGGGTTTGGTTAGGGTTTAGGGTTAGCGTTAGGGTTAGGGTTAGGTTTTTTAAGGTTGGGGTTTAGGGTTGGGTTGGGTTAGGGTCAGGTTAGTGTTACTCATAGGTTTTGGGTTAGAAAGGGTTCAGGTTTAGGGTTAGCGGTTAGGGTTAGGGGTTAGGGTTAGTCTTGGGGTTAGGGTTGGGGTTGGGGTTAGGGTTGGTGTTGGGGTTAGGGTTGGGATTGGGGTTGGGGGTAATGTTGGATTGTGGTTGTGTTTAGGGTTTGGGCTGGGGTTGGGTTTGGGTTGGAGTTAGGTTTGGGGTTTAGGGTTGGGGTTAGGGTTTAGGATTAGT
>CAKJTW010000534.1:0-44645 GCA_917880005.1 Nanger dama | reverse complement strand
CTTAACCCTCAACCTAAACACAACCCCAACCTACTAAGCCTCTAGCCCCAGCCCACAACCCCAGCCTAACTTAATATAACCATAACACTAACCCCTAACCCTTAACCCTAAACTAACCCTAGCCCAACCCTTAACGTAACCTAACCTACCTAATACTAACCTAAACCCGGACCTTAACCCGAATGCTAACTCTAATTTTTAAACTTAACCCTGAACCTGGCCTGACTCTGATCTGACTCTGACCTTAACCTAAATCCTATCACTAACCTTAAGGCTAAACCCAAACCTATCCTAAACTATAGCCCAAATCTAAAAATTAACCTAAAATTAAACCAATCTCTCCCCTAAACTTAACCTAACCCCAAACACAGTCCCAGAGCCTAACCCCAGTCCTAGCCTTAGCCCCTAGCCCTATCCACCCCACTATCCGTAACCCGGACCACAACACTAACCCCAGACCCAGTCCCAGCCTAACTCACAGCCACAACTCTAGCCTAATTCTACCAGCACTAACTCTTACTTAACCTAGAGCCTAACTCTAGGCCTCCGTACCTAGCCCTGGCCTGGCCGTAACCCTGGCGCTGGCCTAGGGGTAGCCCTAGCCTAGCCTATGCTGGCCTCGTAACGCTCCCCGTAATGCAGAGCTGGCCCCTAGTTCTAGCCTGGCCTAAAAAAAGCCCCTTGCTTAGCCCTAACCATAGCCTAAAACCGCTAGCCTAGGCCTCACAGCGCTAGCTGCCTAGCCCTAACCGTAAGCCAGGTCCTATCCCTAGCCTGGCCCTATCCTAGCCTAGTTAGGCCTAACCTCTAACCTAACCTTAGCCCTAACCTAGCCCAGCCTAAACCTAACACTAACTCTGGCTCTAACCCACACATACCTTTGGCCCTACCCTACCCTATACCCTAGCCCTAACTCTTAAGCCTAGCCTAACCCCAAAGTCCGTATTGCTGTCCTTAACCTTAGCCTATCCATAGCCCTAACCAAATCACCTAACCCTAACCTAACCCAAACCGTAAGCCTAAACCTCTTCCTAACCCTAAACCTAAGAGTAACGTAATCTCAACCCTAGCCTAAACCAAGCCCTATCCTAACCCTAGTCCTATACCTAACCTAACGCTAACTCCCAAGCCTAGCCCTATCCTAACCACACATATCTTTAACCCTGCTCCTACCCTATCCCTAACCTAACACTAACCCTAAACCTACACCTAACCTAACCCTTACCCTTACTCAAGCCTGGCTCTAACACTAAACCTAACCTAACCATAACACTAGGCCTAGCCTAGCCTCTTCTAACCTAACTGCTAAAACTAACCTGAACCTAAGTCGTCTAAGCCTAACCTTAACCCTACCTCGCCCCTACACCCAACCCAGCCGTAACCTTACCTAACCCTAACCACAACCCCTAAACCTACCTGCACCTACCTCACCCCTAACCATAACCTTATCCCTAGGCCCTAAACCGTAGCCTAACCCTTACCTTAACACTAAACACTAACCCTTTCCTTAACCTAACCCAACCTAACACTAAACCTAGCCCTAACACTAACCACAATCCTAACATAAACACTAACACTAACCTAATCCTAGCCAAAACCCCTAAGCCTGCTCTAAACCTATCTCTAAGCCTACACTCATCTAACCTAAAGCCTAAGATATATCCCTAACCTAACCTAACCCTAACTCAAAGCCTAACCTAACCTAAACTGCCTAACCTAACTTGAACCCTAACTATCTCCATCCTCTAACCCTAAACCTAGCCTAACCTAACCCAAACCTAATCCTAACCCTAACCCAAAACTAACCTAACCATAACTCTATTCACTAACCCAACTATTTCCTATCCGTACCCCTTCTATCCTAACTCTAACCCAACCCTGCACTTAACCCTAACCTAACCCAAGGGATCTAGCCCATAATCCTAACCCTAAACCTAGCCTAGCCTTCCTGTGCTAAGCTGCCTATCGCGTAGCCTAACCATGTTACTAGCCCTGACCTGACACTAACCTGACCCCATGCCTAGCACTAACAGCAAACCTAGCCCTAACACTTGTAACCTATAGCCCCTAGCCACTTACCTAGCCCTGGCCCTAGCCTAGCCCTAGCCCACATGGCCTAACCTGTAACCTAATTTTAAGGCTAACCTAGGCCCTACACCTGGCCTAAGCCTTTTAACCTAGCCTAGCTCTAGCCCTAGCCTAGCCCTAACACAAGCCTTAACCCTATCCTAGGCCTGGCACTAACCTGCCCCTATGACCTTACACTAACCCTGGCCTAACCTATCCCTAACCCTAACCTAGGCCTAGCCTAACCTAAACCTAAACACTAAGCCTAATCCTAATCCAAGCCTAACCCTTGCCCTAACTCTGCCCTAACCTAACCCTAACCTAGCCCTAGCCCAAGCCTTTGCCTAAGCCTTAGCCCTAACCATATCCCTAACCCTACCATGCCACTAACCTAACCATAACCTAAGCCTAACCCTAACCTAACCCTATCCTAAGCCCCCTAACTCTAACACTAATCCTAAATGTGGCTTAGCTCTAGTCTTAGCCCAAACCTAGCCCTATCCCAAAACCTAAGCCCTAGCTCTAACCTAACCTAAACTTAACTAACCGTAAACAACACTAGCACTAGCCTAACCCTAACCTAACCCCTAAGCCTACACCTAACCTAACCCTAACCCCTAATCCTAACACTAACCTAACATTAACCACTAAACCTACCTGACCCTAACCATAAACCCTAACACCTAACCCTAACCCTAACCTAAACCCTAGCCCCTAACCCAAACCTAACTCTACCCCTAACCCTAACCCTAACCTAAAATTAAACACTAAACCTAACACTAACCTAAACCCTAACCCTACTAGCCGTAGCCTAGCTCTGTCACTATTTCTGAACCTAATCCTAGCCTAGCCTAACTCCTAACCCAATGCTAACCTAAACCTAACCCCAACCCATACCCTACCCTATCCCTAATCCCTAACCTAAATATAACTCTATCCTTAACTCAGAACCTAACCATATCTCCTATCCTCAACCTAAACACAAACCTAACTCTAACCCTGAACCATAACCCTAACCCTATCCCTAACTGTAAACAAACTCTAATCCCAACACTAACCCTAGCCCATTTCCTACCCATACCCCTACCCTAACCGATAACTCTAGCCTAACCTAACCCCTAACACTAACCATAACCCTAAACCATACCTAACCCAAAATTCTAACCTAACCTAACCGTAGTCTAAGCCTAGCCATAGCCCTAGCCATAGCCCTAGTCCTAAACGTATCCCTAGCCCTAACCTAACACTAACACTGACCCTAATTCTAACCCTAACAGCAAACCTAACCCAACCATAGCACTAACCTTAACCTGACCCCAGCCCATCACATACCACTACCTCTAACCTAATACTAACCCTAAGCCTAACCGTAACCTAACTCTAAACCTGCCCTACACTTCACCTAGCCCTAACCCTAACCTAACTCAAGCCTGGCCCTAACACTAAGCCTAAACCTAGCCTAACACTAGACCCTGTCCCTAGCCTAGCCTTAACCCAACCTGACCCTATCCTAGCCCCCTAACACTGCACTAGCCCTAGGCTTAGTCCTGGCACTGGCCTTAGCCCTAAGCTTTGGCCCTAGCCTAGGCCTAACACTCAGCCTAGCCTAACCGTGTCCTAAAGCACTGGCACTAACCTAGACCCAGGCCCTGGCCTAGGCCTGACCGGCCAGCCTGGCCTAGCACCAAAGCCCTGGCCTAGTCCTAGCCCCAGTCCTAACCTTAGTGCCAACCCAGCCTAGCCCTAACCCCAACCCTAAGCCCATCCCCAGCCCTATCCCCACCCACACTAACCTAACATAGCCTAACAGTAACCCTAACCCTAACCTAGGCCTAACCTAACTCTGGCCCTAACGCTAACCTAGGCCTAACCCTAGCCTAACCTGACCCTAACGCTCAACCTAACCCTAATCCTGACCCTGACTCTGACCCTGACCCTGACCTGACACTAACCCTAACCTAACGCTAACACTAAACCCTAACCTAAACCTAACCATAACCCTAAACGTTACCCTAAACCTAACCCCTAACCCTAAACCTAACCTTAACCCTCAACCTAAACACAACCCCAAACCTAACCCAAACCCAACCCTAACCTAACCCCACCCCAACCCTAACCCTAACATAACCTAACACCAACCTAACCCTAACCTAAACCTAACCCTAACCTAACCCCTAACACTAATCCTAACCTAACCCCTAATGCTAACCCAAACCCGGACCTTAACCCGAATGCTAACTCTAATTTTAGCAACTCTGAACCCTGGCCTGACTCTGACCTGACTCTGACCTTAACCCTAAATCCTATCACTAACCCTAACCCCAACCCTAACCTAGCCTAACCTAACCTAAGCCTAAACACTAACCTCAAACTAAGCCAAACCCTAACCTAAGCCTAGCCTAACCCCAACCACAATCCCAAACCTAACCCCATCCCCAACCATAGCCTAAACCTAGCCCCAACCCTAACCCCAAGCCTAGCCGTGACCGGACCCCAACACTAGCCCCAACCCTAATCCCAGCCTAGCCCCAGCCCCAGCCACAGCTCTAGCCTAATTCTAGCCTAACACTAACTCCTAGCCCTAACACTAGCCTAACACTAGCCTAGGCCTAACCTAGCCCTAGTCCTAAACCTAGCCTGACTCTGGCCTAACCCTAACCCTGGCCCTAGCTCTCTGGCCTAGCCGCTAGCCCTGTGCCTAACCTAGCCTAATCCTAACCCTAGCCTAAAAGCCCTAACCCTGGCCTAGCCATGGCCTAGGCCGGATCTGGGCCTAAGCCTACGGTGGCGCTAGCCCTGGCCTGGCAAGTAAGCCAAGCTAACCCTAGCCTAGCCCTGGCCCCTAACCTAGTCCTAGCCCTGGCCTCTAACCTAGCCCTAGCCTAGCCCTGCCTAGGCCTAGCACTGACTCTAGCTCTAGCCCACACATATCTTTGGCCCTGCCCCTGCCCCTATGCCTAGCCCTAGCCTAGCCTAGCCTAGCCTCAACCTAGGCCCGTATCGCTGTCCTAGCCCTAACCTATCCCTAGCCTATACAAATCACCTGCCTGGCCTAGCCTAACCTAACCTAAACCTCTTCTAACCCTAGGCCTAAGGTAACGCTAATCCTAGCCTAGCCTAAGCCAAGGCCCTATCCCTAGCCTAATCCTAACCCCTAACCCTAACCCTAGCGCTAACTCAGTCCTAGCCCTAACCTGACCTAACCCACACATACCTTTAACCCTACTCCTGCCCTATCCCTAGCCTAACACTAACCCCTAGGCCTACACCTAGCCTAACCCTTACCCTTGCTCAGGCCCTAGCCCTAACACTAAACCCTAGCCTAACCATAACACTAGGCCCTAACCCTAACCTAGCTTCTAACCTAACCGCTAAAACTAACCCGACCTAAGTCGTCTAAACCTAGCCCTAACCCTACCTCTGCCCCTACACCTAGCCCAGCCGTAACCTTACCTAACCTAACCACAACCCCTAAACCTGCCTGCACCCATGCCCTACCCCTAACCATAACCTTATCCTAAACCTAAACCATAACCCTAACCCTTACCTAACACTAAACACTAACCCTTTCCTTAGCCTAACCCAGCCTAACACTAACCCTAGCCTAACACTAACCACAATCCTAACATAAACACTAACACTAACCTAATCCTAGCAAAGCCCCTAACCCTAACCCTAACCCTACACTCATCTAGCCCTAACCCTAACGCAAACTCAGCCCTAACCCTAACCTAACCCCTACCCTATCCTAATCCTAACCTAAATCTAACCTAACCTTAACTCTGAACCTAACCCTATCTCCATCCTCAAACCTAAGCCCAAACCTAACTCTAACCCTGAACCATAAGCCCTAACCCTATCCTAACCGTAAACAAACTCTAATCCCAACACTAACTTCAACCTATTTCCTACCCGTGCCCCTACCCCTAACCGATAACTCTAACCTAACCTAACCCTAACACTAACCATAACCTAAAACATACCTAATCCAAAATTCTAACCCTAATCCTAACCATAGTCTAAGCCCTAGCCATAGCCTAGCAATAGCCCTAGTCCTAACCGTATCCTAGCCCTAACCTAACACTAACACTGACCTAATTCTAGCCTAACAGCAATCCTAACCTAACCATAGCACTAACCTTAACCTGACCCCAACCCATCCACATACCACTACCTCTAGCCCTAATACTAACCTAAGCCCTAACTGTAACCCTAACTCTAAACCTACCCCTACACTTACACTAACCTAGCCTAACCTAACTCTAACCTAGCCCTGGCCCTTACCCTAACCTTAACCTAACCCTAAACCAGCCCCTAGACTTGCACCTAACCCTAACCAGCCCTAACCTAACCCTAACCTAACCTAGCCCTAGCCCTTACCTAATCTTAACTCTAATCCTAAACCTAATCCTAACCCAACCCTAACCCTAACCTAACCTAACCTAAACCAAACCCTAAGGTAACACTAACCTAGCCTAACACTAGCCTAGGCCTAACTCTAGCCTAATATAACCTAGCCTGGCCCTAGCCCTAACCTGGCCCAAGCCTAACACTAACACTAATCCTAAATCCTAAAACCTAACACTAGCCTAACCATAAGCCTAACCTACAATGACCCTAAATCCTAGCCTAACCTAACCATAAGCCTCTTCTTGCCTAGGCCAGCAGTATGCTAACCCAAGCCCTAGCCCTGACCCATAAGCCTAAACCAGCCCTAACCCTAGCCTAGCCCACACCTACCTTTCACCCTACCCCTGCCCCTATCCATAAGCCTAGCCTAATCCCCTAAACCTACACCTAACCCTGGCTCTAACCCCAACTCAGACCCTGGCCCTAACACTAAAACTAGGCCTAGCCTAACACTAAGCCTAGCCCTAGCCTAGCTTCTAGCCTAACTGCTAGCCCTAACCCTAACTCGTCTAGCCTAACCTAGCCCTACCTCTATCCTTACCCTAACCCAGCTGTAACCTTATCCCTAGCCTAACCACAGCCCCAAAACCTACCTGCAGCCCTACCTAGCCTAACCATAACCCTATCCTTAAAGCCTAAACCATAACCTTGCACTTGGTCCTAGCCCAGACCCTTACCAAACCCTTACCTTAACCTAACCCAGCCTAACACTAACCCTAACCTAACACTAACCACAACCCCTAAACCTAGCCTAGCCTAGCCCTAACCCTATTCTAACTCTAACACTAGACCTAACACCCTATAACAATAAAACTAATGGTAACGCTAACCCTTAACCTAAGCCTAACCCCAATGCCAAACCTAACCCTAACCTGCCCCTAGCCCTAACCTGAACCTGAGACCAAATCCTAGCCCTAGCCTAGCCTAACCTAACCTAAATCTAACCCCCTAGCCTAACCCTAACCACTAATTCTAACCCTAACCTAAACCTAACACTAAACCTAAACCTAATCATTGTCCTAAACACTAACACTAACCTAAACCTAACCCTAACCTAAACCTAACACTAAACCTAGCCTAACACCAAACCCTAACCTAATCCTAACCTAACCCTAACCTTAATGCCACACCCCAGCCTAACCTAACCCTAACCTAACCCCTAACCCCCAACCTAACCCCACCCTAACTAAATCCTAACCTAACCTAACCCTAACCCCTAACCCTAACCTAACCCTAACCTAACTCCCTAACCTAACCCTAACCTAACCCTAACCCTAACCTAACCTAACCTAACCCTAGCCTAACCCTAACCCTAACCTAACGCTAACCCTAACCCTAACCCTAACGCTAACCCAAACCTGGACCTTAACCCGAATGCTAACTCTAATTTTAAACTTAACCTAAACCTGGCCCTGGCTCTGACCCTGACTCTGACCTTAACCATAAATCCTATCACTAACCTAACCTAAGCCTAACCTAACCTAACCTAACCTAAACACTAACCTAAAACTAAACCAAACCCTAACCTAAACTTAGCCTAACCCCAACCACAATCCCAAGCCTAACCCCAGCCTAACCTAACCCTAACCCCAAACCTAACCGTAACCCGAACTCCAGCACTAGCCCCAACTGAATCCCAGCCCTATCCCAACCCCAGCCACAGCCTAACCTAATTCTAGCCTAACACTAACTCCTAACCTAACGCTAACCCTAACCTAACCCTAGCCTAACCCTAACCCTAACCTAACCTAACCTAGCCCTAACCCTAGCCCCTAAAGCTAACCCTAGCCTAGCTAACCGTAGTGCAAGCGCTAACCCTAATCCTGCCCTAGCCCTAGCCAAAGCCCCTAGCCCTAGCCCTAGCCATAACCTAAACCGTTTCTAACCTAGGCCTGCGGTATGCTAGCCTAGCCTAACCGTAAGCCAAGCCCTATCCTAAGCTAGCCTGGCCTAACCCCAAGCCTAATCCTGGCCTAACCTCTAGCCTAACCTAACACAACCTAAACCTAACACTAACTCTAACTCTAACCTAACATGCCTTTGGCCCAGCCCCCCTTACCTAACCTAACCCCTAACCTAACCTAGCCTAAACCCCTGTTCATGTCCCTAACCCTAACCTATCCTAACCTAGCCAAATCACCTAACCTAAACCTCACCTAACCTAAACCTCTTCTAGCCTAAGCCTAAGGTAACCCTAATCCAACCTAACCTAACCTAAGCCAAGCCTATCCTAACCTAATCCTAGCCCCTAACCCTAACCTAACCCCTAACTCAGCCCTAGCCCTAGCCTAGCCTAACCCACACATGCCTTTAACCCTACTCCTACCCCTATCCTAGCCTAACACTAACCCTAAACCTACACCTAACCTAACCCTTACCCTTACTCAAACCCTAGCCCTAACACTAAGCCTAACCTAACCATAACACTAAGCCCTAGCCCTAGCCCTAACTTCTAACCTAACCACTAAAACTAACCCGAACCTAAGTCGTCTAAACCTAACCCCTAACCCTACCTCTGCCCCTACACCAAACCCAGCCGTAACCTTACCTAGCCCTAACCACCACCCCTAAACCTACCTGCACCCATGCCCCTACCCTAACCATAACCTTATCCTAAACCTAAACCATAACCCTAACCCTTACCTAACACTAAACACTAACCCTTTCCTTAACCCTAACCCAACCCTAACACTAACCCTAGCCTAACACTAACCACAATCCCTAACATAAACACTATCACTAACCTAATCCTAACCAAAACCCTAACCCTAACCCTAACCCTACACTCATCCTAACCTAAACCTAAGAATAACGCTAACCCTAACCTAACCTAACCCTAAACCAAATCCTAACCTAACCTAAACCTAACCCTAACCCCTAACCTATTCCTAACTCTAACCCCTAACCGTAACCTAACCCTAACCTAACCCAAACCTAATCCTAACCTAACCCTAACTCTATCCTAACCCACACATACCATTAACCGTTCCCCTACCTCTATCCTAACCTAACCCCATAAACCTACACCTAACCTAAACACTAACCCAAAGTCAAGCCCTAGCCCTAATACTAAGCCCTAGCCCTAACCTAACACTAGGCCCTAACCTAACCCTAGCTTCTAACCTAACAGCTAACCATAACGCTAACCTAACATTAACCCAGCCTGACCCTAGCCTAACCCCAAGCCCTAACACTAACCTAAGCCCTAACCTAACCTTAACCTAAGCCTAACCATAGCCTAACCTGGCCCTGGCCCCTGGCCCTAGCCTAGCCCTAGCCTAACACTAGCCTAATAATAGCCTAACCTAGGCCTAAGCCCTAGCCTAACCTAACCTTAACACTAAGCTCTAGCCTAACCTAACACTAACACAAACCTAACCCTATCCTAAACCTAACACTAACCACAACCCCTAACCTTACCTCTAACCTAACCTAACCCTATGCCTAAGCCTAAATCCAAGCACTAACCTAACCTAAACCTAAACACTAACCTAATCCTAATCAGACCCTAACCCTTACCCTAACTCTGTCCTAACCTAACCGTAACCTAGCCCTAGCCCAAGCCTTGGCCTTGGCCCTAACCATATCCCTAGCCCTAGCCATAACCTAAACATAATGCTAACCCAACCCTAAACCTAGCCTAACTTTAGCCTAATCCTAAGCCTAGACCTGAACTCTAACACTAACCTAGACGTGGCTATAGCTCTAGCCTTAACCCAAACCTAGCCCTATCCCGAGGCCCTAAGCCCTAACTCTAGCCCCAGCCTAAACATTAAACCTAACCGTAAAAACAACACCAGCACTAACCCTAACCTAACCACAACCCCTAAACCTACCCCTAACCTTAACCTAACCCCTAATCCTAACACTAACCCTAACACTAACCACTAAACCTAACCCTGACCCTAACCATAAACCCTACACCTAACCTAACCTAACAAGAAGCCTAACCCTAACCCAACCCTAACTCTATCCTAACCTAACACTAACCCTAACCTAAAATTAAACACTAAACCTAACACTAACCCTAAACCCTAACCCTACACCTAGCCGTAGTCCTAGCTCTGGCACTATTTCTGAACCTAATCCTAGCCCTAGCCCTAACCTAACACAATGCTAACCTAAAGCTAACCCCAACCCATACCCCTACCCATATCCCTAATCCCTAACCTAAATCTAACCGTAACCTTAACTCTGAACCCAAACCCTATCTCCATCCCCAACCCTAAACCCAAACCTAACTCTAACCTGAACCATAAACCTAACCCTATCCCTAACCGTAAACAAACTCTAATCCCAACACTAACTTCAACCCATTTCCCTACCCGTACCCCTACCCTAACCGATAACTCTAACCCTAACCCTAACCCCTAACACTAACCATAACCTAAACCATACCCTAACCCAAAATTCTAACCTAACCTAACCGTAGTCTAAGCCCTAGCCATAGCCTAGCAATAGCCCTAGTCCTAACCGTATCACTAGCCCTAACCTAACACTAACACTGACCCTAATTCTAACCCTAACAGCAAACCTAACCCAACCATAGCACTAACCTTAACCCTGACCCCAACCCATCCACATACCACTACCTCTAACCCTAATACTAACCTAAGCCTAACCGTAACCTAACTCTAAACCTACCCCTACACTTACACCTAACCCTAACCCTAACCTAACTCAAGGCCCTAGCCCTAACACTAAGCCTAAACCTAACCTAACACTAAACCTATCCCTAACCTAACCTTAACCCAACCTGACCCTAGCCTAACCCCCAACCCCTAACACTAACACTAAACCTAAACTTAATCCTAACACTAACCTTAACCTAAACTTTAGCCCTCACCTAGGCCTAGCACTAGGCCTAGCCTAACCGTGTCCTAAACACTAACACTAACCTAAGCCAAGCCCTAACCTAAGCCTAACCCTTAACCTAACCTAACACCAAACCTAACCCTAATCCTAACCCCAATCCTAACCTAAATGCCAACCCCAGCTCTAACCTAACCCCAACCCTAAGCCCATCCCCAGCCCTAACCCCACCCCACACCTAACCTAACATAGCCTAACAGTAACCTAACCCCTAACCTAAACCTAACCTAACTCTAACCCCAAGCTAACCTAAGCCTAGCCCTAACCCAAACCCTTACCCTAACGCTCAACATAACCTAATCCCTGACCCTTACTCTGACCCTGACCTGACCTGACCCTAACCCTAACCTACTACTAACACTAAACCCTAACCTAAACCTAACCATAACCTAACCCCTACCTAACCCTAACCTAACCCTAAACCTAACCTTAACCCTCAGCCTAAACACAACCCCAACCTAAACCCAACCCCAACCCTAACCCCACCCCACCTAGCCTAACATAGCCTAACACTAACCCTAACCCTTAGCCTAACCCTAGCCTAACCCTAACCCCTAGCCTAACCTAACCCTAACCCTAACCACCCAAAGCCGGACCTTAACCCGAATGCTTACTCTAATTTTAAACTTAACTCTGAACCCTGGCCCTGACTCTGACTCTGACTCTGACCTTAACCCTAAATCCTATCACTAACCTAACCCTAAACCTAAACCTAACCTAACCTAACCTAAACCTAAACACTAACCTAAAACTAAACCAAACCCTAACCTAAACTTAACCTAACCCCAACCACAATCCCAAACCCTAACCCCAACCTAACCTTAACCTAACCCTAACCCCAAACCTAACCGTAACCCGAACCCCAACACTAACCCCAACCCCCCAGCCTAACCCCAGCCCCAGCCACAACTCTAACCTAATTCTAGCCCTAACACTAACTCCTAACCTAACACTAACCTAAACCTAGCCTAACCCTAACCCTAACCCTAACTCTAAGCCCTAGCCTAACCTAACCTAGCACTAACCCTAGCGCTAACCGTAATGCAACGCTAACCTAATCCTAGCCTAACCAAGCCCCTTGCCGTGACCCTAACCATAACCTAAGCCGCTTCTAACCTAAGCCTGCGGTGGGCTAGCCCTAGCCTAACCGTAAGGCCAAGCCCTGTCCTGCCTCCTCCCTCTATCCTCCTCTTCCCCTCCTCCTCCTCTCTTCTCCTTTTGGCTCCTCCTCCCCTCCTCTCTCCCTCTCCTCCTTCTCCTCCCCTCTCTCCTTTTCCTCCTGGTCTCCCCCTACCTAACCCCCCTATCCTAGCCTAATCCTACCCCTAACCCTAGCCTACGCTAACTCAGCCCTAGCCCTAGCCCTAGCCTAACCCACACATACCTTTTACCCTACCCCTACCCTATCCTAACCTAACACTAACCCCTAAACCTACACCTAACCTAACCCTTACCCTTACTCAGACCCTGGCCCTAACACTAAACCTAGCCTAACCATAACACTAAGCCCTAGCCTAACCTAACTTCTAACCCTAACCGCTAAAACTAACCTGAACCTAAGTCATCTAATCCTAGCCTAGCCCTACCTCTGCCCCTACACCTAACCCAGCCGTAACCTTACTCTAACCTAACCACAACCCTAAATCTACCTGCACCCATGCCTCTGCCCTAACCATAACCTTGTCCTAAGCCCTAAACCATAATCCTAACCCTTGCCTAACACTAAACACTAACCCTTTCCTTAACCTAACCCAACCCTAACACTAGCCTAGCCTAACACTAACCACAATCCTAACATAAACACTAACACTAACCTAATCCTAATCAAAGCCCTAACCCTAACCTAACCCTACACTCATCTAGCCTAAACCTAAGAATAACGCTAACCCTAGCCTAGCCTAAACCAAACCCTAACCCTATCCCTAAACCTAACCCTAACCCCTAACCCTATTCCTAACTCTAATCCTAACCTTAACCTAACCTAACCCAAACCTAATCCTAACACTAACCCAAAACTAACCTAACCCTAACCCTATCCCTAACCCACACATACCTTTAACCGTGCCCCCTACCTCTATCCCTAACCCTAACCTCAAAACCTACACCCAACCCTAACCCTAACCCAAGGTCAAACCCTAACCCTAACACTAAGCCCTAACCTAACCATAACTTCTAACCTAACCGCTAACCGTAATGCTAACCTAACATTAACCCAACCCTGACCCTAACCTAACCTCAAACCTAACACTAACCTAAACCCTACCCTAACCTTAACCCTAAGCCCTAATCCTAACACTAACCTAACACTAACCACTAAACCTAACCTGACCTAACCATAAACCCTACACCTAACCCTAACCTAACGCGAAACCCTAACCCTAACCCAATCTTAACTCCATCCCTAACCTAACCCTAACCTAAAATTAAACACTAAACCTAACACTAACCTAAGCCTAACCCTACACCTAGCCGTAGTCCTAGCTCTGGCACTATTTCTGAACCTAATCCTAGCCCTAGCCTAACCTAACACAATGCTAACCTAAAGCTAACCCCAACCCATACCCCTACCCCTATCCCTAATCCTAACCTAAATCTAACCGTAACCTTAACTCTGAACCCTAACCCTATCTCCATCCCCAACCCTAAACCCAAACCTAACTCTAACCTGAACCATAAACCCTAACCCTATCCTAACCGTAAACAAACTCTAATCCCAACACTAATTTCAACCCATTTCCCTACCCGTGCCCCTACCCCTAACCGATAACTCTAACCTAACCTAACCCTAACACTAACCATAACCTAAACCATGCCTAACCCAAAATTCTAACCCTAACCTAACCGTAGTCTAAGCCCTAGCCATAGCCTAGCAATAGCCCTAGTCCTAACCGTATCACTAGCCCTAACCTAACACTAACACTGACCCTAATTCTAGCCCTAACAGCAAACCTAACCCAACCATAGCACTAACCTTAACCTGACCCCAACCCATCCACATACCACTAACTCTAACTCTAATGCTAACCCTGGGCCCTAACCGTAACCCTAACTCTAAGCCTGCCCCTACACCTCTCTTACACCTAACCTAACCCAGCCTAACTCTAACCCTGGCCCTAGCCCTTACCTAACCTTAGCCTAACCTAAGCCTACCCCTACACTTACACCTAACCTAACCCAGCCTAGCCTAACCTAACCTAGCCCTGGCCCTTACCTAACCTTAACCTAACCCTACACCTAATCCTAACCCTATCCCTAACCCAGCCTAACCTAACCATAACCTAACCCTAAGCCAGACCCTAAGGTAACACTAGCCTAACCCTAACACTAGCCTAAACCTAACTCTAGCCTAATAATAACCTAACCTAACCCTAACCCTATCGCTGTTCCGAACCTAACACTAACACTAATCCTAAATCCTAAGAGCCTAACACTAACCTAACCATAAACCTAACCCTACAATAACCCTAAATCCTAACCCTAACCCTAACCTAACCATAAAACTCTTCTAACCCTAAACCAATAGTAATGCTAACCTAACCCTAACCTAACCATAAACCTAACCCAACCCTAACCTAACCTAACCCACACTTACCTTTCACCCTACCCCTACCCCTATCCATAAACCTAACCTAACCCCTAAGCCTACACCTAGCCCTGGCCCTAACTCCAGCTCAAACCCTAGCCTAACACTAAAACTAAGCCTAACCCTATCACTAAACCTTAACCTAACCTAACTTCCTGCCCTAACTGCTAACCCTAACCCTAACTCGTCTAACCTAACCTAACCCTACCTCTATCCTTACCCCTAACCCAACTGTAACCTTATCCCTAACCTAACCACAACCCCTAAACCTACCTGCAGCCCTACCCCTAACCTAACCATAACCCTATCCATAAAGCCTAAACCATAACCTTACCTTGGTCCTAGCCCAGGCCCTTACCAAGCCCTTACCTTAGCCCTAACCCAGCCTAACACTAACCTAACCTAACACTAACCACAGCCCCTAAGCCTAGCCTAACCTAGCCCTAAGCCTATTCTAACTCTAACCCTAAACCTAACACCCTATAACAATAAAACTAATAGTAACACTAACCTTAACCCTAAACCTAACCCCAATGCCAAACCTACCCTTACCTAACCTAACCTGACCCGAGGCCAAGTCCTAGCCCTAGCCTAACCCTAACCTAAATCTAACCCTAACCTAACACTAACCACTAATCCTAGCCTAACCCTAAACCTAAAACTCTTCTAACCCTAAACCTAATTGTAACTCTAACCTAACCCTAACCTAAAACTAGACCTAATCCTAAACCTAACACTAACACTAACCTAATCCCAAACATAACCCTAACCCCAACCCTAACCCAGCCCTAACTCTAACACTAACATTAACCTCAACCACTAATCCGACCCTTACCCTAATCCATAACCTAAACCTAGTCCTAGACCTATACCTAGACATAGCCCTGGCTTTAAAGCTTTAAATCCTAGCCCTAGCACTGCCCCCAAACCTAAACCTAACCTAACCCAACCTAACCTAACCTAACACTACCCTCAGCCCCTAATCCTACCCCTCCCCTACCCTAAACCTAACCTCAACTCTAACCATAACCCTACCCTAAACCTAACCCTATTCTAACCCTAACCTAAATCTAAACCTCTTCTAACCCTAACCCCAACAGTACGCTAACTCTAACCCTTACCTAGCCTAACCGAGACCCTAGCATGAACCTGCCTAACAATAGCCTAACCCTAAACCTAAAAATATCCGCAACCCTAACAAAAACACTAACACTAACCTAAGCCTAAACCTAAATCTAAACTAATCTTAACTCTAACCTAACCAGTAACCTAACACTAACCTAAATCCTAACCTAACCTAACCTAAGCCTAGCCTGACCTAAAATTTGCCTAGCCCTAGCACTAGCCCTGTCCCTAAACTTGGCCCTATCCTAGCCTAACCCTTAGGGTTGGGGGTTTTGGTTGGGGTTTTGGTTAGGGTTAGGGTTAGGGGTTAGGATTAGGGTTAGGGTTAGGGTTATGGATAGGGTTTAGGGTTAGCCTTAGGGTTAGGGTTAGTGTTAGGGTTAGGATCAGGGTCAGGGTCGGGGTTTAGGGTTAGGGTTAGCATTAGGGTTAGTGTTGGCGTTAGGGATAGTGTTGGGGTTTAGGGTTGAGGCTTAGGGTTGGGGGTTAGGGTTAGTGTTGGGGTTAGGGTTAGGGGTTAGGGTTTGGGTTAGGGTTAGGGTTAGGGTTAGGGATTAGGGTTAGGGTTAGGGTTAGTGTTGGGGTTGGGGTTACCGTTGGGGTTGGGTTGGGGTTGGGGTTGGTGTTAGGGTTCGGATTGCGGTTGGGTTTAGGGTTGGGATTGTGGTTCTGGTTAGGGTTGGGATTAGGGTTAGGGATAGGGGTTGGGGTTAGGGTTGGGTTGGGGTTGGGTTTGGGGTTAGGGTTAGTGTTGGGGTTGGGGTTGGGGTTAGGGTTAGGGTTAGGTTTGGGGTTTGGTTTAGGGTTAGGGTTAGGGGTTTTGGTTAGGGTTAGGGATAGTGTTGGCGGTTGGGGTTAGGGTTAGGGGTAGGGTTGGGGTTAGGGTTGGGGTTTAGGATGTGGGTTAGGTTTAGGGTTAGGGTTTAGGGGTTAGGGTTAGGGTCAGGGTCGGGGTTTAGGGTTAGGGTTAGCGTTAGGGTTAGTGTTGGGGTTTGGGGTTAGGGGTTAGGATTTAGTGTTATTGTAGGGTTGGGGTTATGGTTAGGGTTAGTGTTAGGGTTTAGTGTTTAGGGTTAGGGTTAGGGTTAGGGATAGTGTTGCGGTTGGGGTTAGGGTTGGGTTAGGTTTGGTTGGGTTAGGGTTTAGGGTTAGGGTTGGGTTGGGTTTGGGTTGTTTGGGTTAGGGTTAGGGTCAGGGTCAGGGTTTAGGGGTTAGTGTTAGCGTTAGGGTTAGTGTTAGGGTTAGGGTTAGGGGTTAGGATTTAGTGTTATTGTAGGGTTGGGGTTAGGGTCAGGGTTAGTGTTGGGTTAGGGTTAGGGTTAGGGTTAGGGTTAGTGTTAGGTTGGGGTTGGGGGTTAGGATTTAGTGTTATTGTAGGGTTGGGGTTATGGTTAGGGTTAGTGTTAGGGTTTAGTGTTTAGGGTTGGGGTTAGGGTTAGGATTAGGTGTTTTGTTTGGGGTTAGGGTTAGGGTTAGGTGTTAGGTTTAGGGTTTCGGTTAGGGTTTGGGATTAGCATTAGGGTGGGGGTTAGTGTTAGTGTTGGGGTTAGGGTTAGGGTTTAGGGTCAGGGTCAGGGTCAGGGTATAGGGTTAGGGTAGGGATAGGGTTGTGTTTGGGGTTGGGGCTGGGGTTTGTGTTGGGGTTAGGATTTGTGTTAGGGTTAAGTTTAGGGTTAGGGATTAGGGTTAGGATTTGTGTTAGGGTTAGGGTTAGGGTTAGGGATTAGGGTTAGGATTTGTGTTAGGGTTAAGGTTAGGGTTAGGGATTAGGGTTTGTTTAAGCTTTAGGGTTGGGGTTGGGGAAAGAGGTTTAGGGTTAGGGGTTAGGGTTAGGGGTTTTGGTTGGGGTAGGGGTTAGTGTTAGGGTTAGGGTTAGTATTAGGTGTTGGGGTTAGGGTTAGGTTTAGGGTTATAGTTAGGGTTGGGGTTAGGGTTAAGGGTTAGGGTTAGTGTTAGGGTTAGGGTTAGCGTTAGGGTCACGGTCAGGGTCAGGGGTCAGAGTCAGGGTCAGGGTTTGGGGTTGGGTTTAGCGTTAGCGTTAGCGTTAGGGTTAGGGTTAGGGTTAGCTTAGGGGTTAGTGTTGGGTTAGGGTTAGGGTTAGGGTTAAGAGTTAGGGTAAGTGTTAGGGTTGGTTTAGGGTTAAAGTTGCGGTTGGGGTTGGGGTTGGGATTAGGGTTAGGATAGGGTTAGGATTTAGGGTTATTGCGGGGTTTGGGTTAAGGTTAGGGTTAGTGTTAGGTTTTTAGGTTTTAGGGCTAGGGTTAGGGTTAGGGTTAGGGTTAGGGGTTTTGGTTCAGGATAGTGTTATGGTTGGGGGTTAGGTTTAGGGTTTGGGTTAGGGTTTAGGATTAGCGTTAGGATTAGGGTTAGGGTTAGTGTTGGGGTCAGGGTTAGGGTTGGGATTAGGGTCAGGCTCAGGGTCAGGGTTTGGGGTTAGGGTTAGCGTTAGGGTTAGCGTTAGCGTTGGGGTTGGGGTTGGGTTTAAGCTTAGGGTTGGGTGATGGGGTTAGTCTTGGGGTTGGGGTTGGGGGTTAGGGTTTGGGTTAGGGTTAGGGGTATGGGTTAAGGTTAGGGTTAGGGGTTAGGGTTAGGGTTAGGGTTTATGGTTAGGGTTGGGGTTAGTGGTTAGGATTAGGGTTAGGGTTACGGTTGGGGTAGGGGTTACGTTTGGGGTTAGGGATTAGGGTTAGTGTTAGGGTTTGGGGTTTAGGATTAGGATTAGGGTTAGGGTTGGGGTTAGGGTTAGGGTTAGGGGTTAGGGTTAGGGTTAGGGTTAGGGTTAGTGTTCGGGTTAGGGTTAGGGATAGGGTTAGGGTTGGGGTTGGGGTTGGGATTGGGGTTAGGGTTGGGATTGTGGTTGATGTTGGGGTTTGGGTTGGGGTTAGGGTTAGGGTTGGGGTTAGGGTTAAGGTTAGGATTAGGGTTGGGGTTAGGGTTAAGGTTGGGGTTGGTGTTAGGGTTGGGTTTGGGATTGGGGTTAGGGTTGGGTTTGGTGTTAGGGTTAGGGTTAGGGTTTGGTTTAGGGTTAGGGTTAGGATTACGTTTAGGGGTTGGTTTAGGGTTAGGGTTAGGGTTAGGTTTAGGGTTTGGGTTTAGGGTTTGGTAGGTTGGGAATTAGGGTTAGGGGTTTTGGTTAAGATTAGGGATAGGGTTAGCGGTTAGCGTTGGGGTTGGGGTTTAGGGTCAGGGTTAGGGTCAGCTTTAGGGTTGGGGTTTAGGATTAGGGTTAGGGTTAGGCTTTAGGGTAAACTTTACAGTTAGGTTTGAGTGTTGGGGTTAGAGTTAAGTTTAGGGTCAGGGTCAGGGTCATGGTTTAGGGTTGGGGTTAGGGTTAGGGTTAGCTTTAGCATTAGGGTTGGCGTTGGGGTAAGGGTTGGGTTTGGGTTTAGGTGTTAGGGGTTAGTGTTAGGGTTAGGGTTAATGGTTAGGGGTAGGGTTAGTGTTAGGGGTTAGGGATAGGGTTAGGTTTAGGGTTAGGGTTGGGTTGGGGTTAGGGTTGGGGTTAGCGTTAGCGTTAGGGGTTTTGGTTAGGGTTAGTGTTAGCGTTAGGGGTTGGGTTTAGGGTTTGGGTTAGGGTTTACGGTTAGCGTTAGTGTTAGGGTTAGTGTTAATGTTAGGGTTGGGTTTAGGGTTAGGATCAGGGTCAGGGTCAGAATTTAGGGTTAGGGTTAGCATTAGGGTTAGCATTAGGGTTATCGTTAGCGTTAGGGTTAGCGATAGGGTTAGGGTTAGGATTAGGGTTTAGGTGTTAGGGTTAGGGTTAGGGTTGGTGTTTTTAGGGATTAGATTTAATGTTTGGGGTTAGGGTTAGGGTTGGGGTTTAGGGTTTCGGGATAGGGTTAGGGTTGGGTTGGGGTTAGAGTTATAGCTTACGTTTGGGGTTAGTGTTGGGGTTCACGATTTAGGTTTGGGATTAGGGTTAAAGTTAGGGTAAGTTTTAGGGTTGGGTTGGCGTTATGGTTGGGGTTGGGGCTAGGGCTAGGGATATGATTGGGGCTGGGGCTGGGGCTTGGGCTGGGGCTGGGGTTACGGTTATGTTTGGGGATAGAGTTAAGGTAAGGGTTACGGTTGGATTAGGTTTGGGGTTAGTGTTTGGGTTTAGGGTTACGGTAAGTGTTGGGATTTGGGTTTACGTTTGGGGTTAGGATTAGGGTTAGAGGTAAGGTTAGGGGTTGTGGTTAGTGTTAGTTTTAGGGATAGGGTTAGGTTTGGGTTAGTGTTAGGGTTAGGGTTAGTGTTTAGTGTTAGGGTTAGGATTAGGATTAGGGTTTGGGGTTTAGGGATAGGATTAGCTTTAATGTTGGGGTTAGTGTTGGGAGTAGGGGTAGGGATAGGGGTGGTGGTTAAAGTTAGGATTAGTGTTAAGGTTAGGGATGTGTTAGGGTTAGGGAAAGGGTAGATAGATGGGTAGTAGTAGGTTTAGGGTTAGGGTTAGACAAGTTAGGGTTAAGATTAGGGTTAGGGTGACGGTTAGGGTTGGGGTTAGGGTTATGGGTAAGGTTTCGGGGTAGGGTTAGGGTTAGTGTTAGGGTTTAAAGTTAGGGTTAGTGTTTGAGTTAGGGTTAGGTGTTAAGTCTATGGTTGGGTGTTGGGGTTAGCGATAGGGGTAGAGGTATGGGTAGGGGCATTGGTTGGGATTAGAGATAGGGTTAGGGTTAGTGTTAGGGTTAGTGTTAGGGCTTGGCATGGGTTTGGGGCTGGGGCTGGGGCTAGGGTTGGGTTTATGGTTGGGGTTTGGGGTTAAGGTTAGAGTTAGGAATAGGGTTAGGGTTTAGGGTTAGTGTTGGGGGTTGGGGTTAGGGTTAGGGTCAGGTTTGGGATAAGGTTAGGGTTAGGGTTAGGGTTAGGGTTTAGAGTTTAGGGGTAGGGTTATGGTCAGGGTCAGGGTCAGGGTCAGAGTCAGGGTCTGGGTTTAGGGTTAAGTTGCATTGGGTTAGCGTTAGAGTTAGGGTTAGGGTTAGCTTTAGGGGTTAGTGTTGGGGTTGGGTTTAGGTTAGGGTTACGGTTGGGGTTAGGGTTAGGGTTGGGGTTAGGGTCAGGTTTAGGGTTGGGAGTTTTGGTCAGGTTTAGGGTTGGGGTTAGGTGTGAGGTTTGGGGTTGGGGTTAGGGTTAGGGTTAGTTTTTAGGTTTAAGGTTAGGGTTAGCGTTTGAGTTAGGGTTAGGTGTTGGGTTTATGGTTAGGTGTTGGGGTTAGGGATAGGGGAGAGGTAGGGTTAGGGGCATTGGTTGGGGTTGGGGATAGTGTTGGGGTTGTGTTAGGGTTGGGGTTTAGGGTTTAGGTTCGGGTTAGTGTTGGGGCTAGGGAAAGGGTTGGGGCTATGGCTAGGGCTGGGGTTGGGATTATGGTTAGGGTTTAGGGTTAATGTTAGGGTTAGGATTAGGTTTATGGTTTAAGGTTAGTGTTGGTGGTTGGGGTTAGGGTCAGAGTCAGGGTTGGGAAAGTGTTAGGGTTAGGATTAGGGTTTAGAGTTTAGGGGTAGGGTTATGGTTAGGGTTAGTGCTAGGGTTGGGTCTGGGGCTGGGGCTGGGTTTGGGGCTGGGCTAGGGCTGGGGTTACGGTTTAGGTTGGGTGAGTTTTAGGTTTGGCGTTAGGAGTAAGGTTAGGGTTGGATTAGGGTTAAGGTTAGGGTTAGGGGTAGGGGTAGGGTTGGGTTGGGTTTCCGGTTAGGGGTAGGGGGTAGCGGTAGGGTTAAAGGTATGTGTGGGTTGGGGTTGGGGTTAGGGTTAGTGTTGGGTTAGGTTTGGGGTTAGGGTTAGGGTTAGGGTTAGGGGTTAAGGTTAGGGTTAGGGTTAGGGGTTAAGGTTAGGGTTGGGGTTTGATTTAGGGTTGGGGTTGAGTGTTAGGGTTAGCGTTACTCTTGGGTTTGGGGTTAGAAGAGGTTTAGGGTTAGGGGTTAGAATTGGGGTTAGGGTTGGGGTTAGGGTTAGGGTTGGGGTTGGGGTTGGGGTTAGGGTCAGGATCAGGTTCAGGGTCAGGGTCAGAGTCAGAGTCAGGGTTTGGGGTTAGGTTGAGCGTTAGGGTTAGCATAGGGTTAGGGTTAGGGTTAGGGGTTAGTGTTAGGGTTAGGGTTAGGGTTAGGGGCTAGGGTTACTGTTAGGTTTAGGTTAGGGTTAGGGTTGAGGTTAGGGTTAGGGTTAGTGTTAGGGTTATGGTTCGGGCTAGGGATGGGTTTAGGGTTGGGTCTAGTCCTATGGCTAGGGATGGCGCTAGGTCTACGGCTAGGATTGGGGTTGGTGTTTGGTGTTATGGTTAGGGTTAGAGTTAAGGGTAGGGATAGGGTTAGGGGTTAGGGTTAGGGTAGGGGTTGGAGTAAGGGTTAGGATTTGGGTTGGTGTTAGTGTTAGGGATAGCGTTAGGGTTAGGGTTAGGTTGGTTTGGTTTAGGGTTAGGGTTAGGGTTAGAGTTAGGGATAGGGCTTGGTTTGGGGTTAGGGTTAGGGTTAGGCTTAGGGTTAGGTTTTAGGGTTAGGGTTAGTGTTAGGGTTAGGGTTATTGTTAGGGTCAGGGTCAGGGTCAGGGTCACAGTAGGGTCGGGGTTTGGGGTTAGGTTGAGCGTTAGGGTTAGCGTTACGGTTAGAGTTAGGGTTAGGGTTAGCGTTAGGGGTTAGGATTAGGGTTAGGATTAGGGTTAGAGGTTAGGGTTAGTGTTAGGGTTAGGTTAGGGTAAGGGTTGAGGTTAGGGCTAGGGTTGGGGTTAGGGTTAGTGTTGGGGTTAGGATTTAGGGTTATTGTGGGTTTAGGGTTATGGTTAGGATTAGTGTTAGGTTTTAGGATTTGGGGTTATGGTTAGGGGTTTTGGTTAGGGTTAGGGTTAAGGTTAGGGTTGGGGTTAGGGTTAGGGGTTAGGATTAGGGTTGGTATTACGGTTGGGGTTGGGGTTTAGGGTTAGCGTTAGGGTTAGGATTAGTGTTAGTGTTAGGGTTAGGGTTAGGGTTAGGGTCAAGATCAGGGTCAGGGTTTAGGGTTAGTGTTAGCATTAGGGTTAGCATTAGCATTAGGATTGGCGTTATGGTTAAGGTTAGGCTTAGGGTTAGGTGTTAGGGTTAGTGTTAGGGGTTAGTGTTAGGGGTTAGGGTTAGGGTTAGGGTTAGGGTTAGGGGGATTGGGATTACGGTTGGGGTTAGGGTTTAGGGTTAGCGTTAGGGTTAGGGTTAGTGTTAGGGTTAGGGTTCGGGTTAGGTTTAGGGTCAGGATCAGGGTCAGGGTTTGGGGTTAGGGTTAGCATTAGGGTTAGCATTAGCATTAGCATTAGCGTTAGCGTTATGGTTAGGGTTGGGCTTAGGGTTAGGTATTGGGGTTAGGGTTGGGGTTGGGGTTAGGGTTGGGATTGGGGTTGTGTTTAGGGTTGGGATTGTGTTTCTGGTTGGGGTTGGGGTTATGGTTAGGGTTAGGGTTAGGTTTGGGGTTAGGTTTAGGGTTGGAGTTAGGATTAGGGTTGGGGTTAGGGTTAGGGTTGGGGTTGGGGTTAGGGATAGGGTTGGTGTTAGGGTTAGGGTTAGGCTTAGGGTTGGGTTTTGGTTTATGGTTAGGGTTGGGATTAGGGTTAGGGTTTTTGTTAGGGATAGGGTTAGGTTGGCTTAGGGTTAGGGTTAGGTTTAGGTTTAAGTTCATGGTTGGGGTTAGTGTTAGGGTTAGTGTTTAGGATTAGGGTTAGGGTTAGAGTTAGGTTTAGGGTAACGTTACGGTTGGGTTTAGTGTTGGGGTTGGGGTTAAGTTTAGGGTCAGGGTCAGGTGAGGGTTTAGGGTTAGGGTTAGCGTTTAGGGTTAGGGTTAGCATTAGGGTTGGGGTTAGGGTTAGGTTTAGGGGTTAGTGTTAGTGTTAGTTTTGGGGTTAGGGGTTAGGGTTAGGGTTAGTGGTTAGGGATAGGGCTAGAGTTAGGGTTAGGTTTGGGGTTGGGGTTAGGGTTGGGGTTAGGGTTAGGGTTAGGGTTGGGGTTAGGGGGTTAGGTTTGGGGTTAGGGTTAGGGTTGGGGTTAGGGTTTAGGGTTGGGGTTAGGGTTAGGGTTGGGGTTAGGGTTAGGGTTGAGGTTGGGGTTAGGCTTAGGGTTGGGTTGAGGTTAGTTGTAGGGTTGGGGTTGGCGTTTGGTTAGGGTTGGGTTTAGGGTTAGGGTTAGGGGTTTTGGTTGGGGTTAGTGTTAGGGTTAAGAGTTAGGTTTGGGGTTTGTGTTAGGGTTTAGGGTTAGCGTTAGCGTTAGGGTTAGTGTTCGGGTTGGGGTTAGGGTTAGGGTTAGGGTCAGGGTCAGGGGTCAGTGTTTAGGTTTAGGGTTAGCGTTAGGGTTAGAGTTAGTGATAGGGTTAGTTTTAGGGTTATGGTTGAGCTTAGAGTTAGGTGTTGGGGTTAGTGTTAGGGTTAGGGTTAGCATTGGGTATAGGGTTGGGGTTGGAGTTAGGTTTGGGGTTAGGGTTGGGGTTGGGTTGATGGGTTGGGGTTTAGGGTTACTGTTAATGTTAGTGTTGGGGTTAGGTTTAAAAGTTGGGGTTGGGGTTAGAGTTAGGGGTTTTGTTTACTGTTGGGGTTAGGCTTAGGGTTTGGTTTAGGGTTAGGGTTAGTGTTGGGGTTATGGTTCGGGCTAGGAATATGTTTAGGATTGGGGCTAGTGCTGGGCTGGGGCTGGGGCTAGGGCTGGGCTAGGATTGGGGTTGGTGTTTAGTGTTATGGTTAGGGTTAGAGTTAAGGGTAGGGATAGGGTTAGGGGTTAGTGTTAGGGTTAGGGTTGGGGTTAGGGGTTAGGGTTAGGGTTGGTGATAGTGTTGGGGTTAGCGTTAGGGTTGGGGTTATGGTTGCTTTGGTTTAGGGTTCGGGTTAGGGTTTGAGTTAGGGATAGGGTTTGGTTTAGGGTTAGTGTTATGGTTAGGCTTAGGGTTAGGGTTAGGGTTTGGTTTAAGGTTAGAGTTAGGGTTAGGGTTAGTGGTTTTGGTTGGGGTTAGGGTTAGATTTGGGAGGGTTATCGTTAGGGTTATGGTTAGGGTATAAAGTTAGTGTTGGGGTTGGGGTTAGGGTTACGGTTTAGGATTAGGGATTGGGTTAGCGGTTAGGTTTTAGGGTTAGCATTGCCGTTAGGGTTAGGGTTAGGGTTAGGGTTAGGGTCAGGGTCAGGGTCAGGGTCAGGTTTAGGGTTAGGGTTAGCGTTAGGGTTAGCGTTAGGTTAGGGTTCGCGTTAGGGTTAGGGTTAGGGTTAGTGATAGGGTTAGGGTTAGTTGTGGGGTTTAGGGTTAGGGTTAGGGTTAGGGTTAGGGTTTAGGGTTAGGGTTAGCATTACTCTTGGGTTTTGGGTTAGAAGGGTTTAGGTTTAGGGTTAGGGTTAGGTTTAGGGTGAGGGTCAGGGTTTAGGGTTGGGGTTAGCGTTAGGGTTAGTTTTAGTGTTAGGTTTGGGGTTAGGTTTAGGGGTTAGGGTTAATGTTAGGGTTAGGGTTAAGGGTTACGGTTAGGGGTTAGGGTTAGTGTTTAGTATTAGGGTTAGGGTTAGGGTGTTAGGGTTATGGTTTTAGGGTTAGGGTTAGGGGTTTTGGGTGGGGTTGGGGTTAGGGTTAGGGTTAGGGGTTGGTTTAGGCTTTGGGTTAGGATTTGGGGTTACCGTTAGGGTTAGGTTTAGGGTTAGTGTTAGGGTTAGGGTTAGGGTTGGGTTTAGGGTTAGGGTTAGGGTTAGGGTTAGCGTTACTCTTAGGTTTTGGGTTAGGGGTTTAGCTTTAAGGTTGGGGTTAGGGTTAGGGGTTAGGGTTAGTGGTAGGGTTATGGTTGGGGTTGGGGTTAGGGTTGGGATTAGGGTTGGGGTAGAGTTGGGTTGTGGTTGGGGTTAGGGTTTGTTGGGGTTAGGGTTAGGGTTGGGGTTAGGTTTGGGTTGGGTTGGTTTGGGTTGGGTTTAGGTAGGGTTAGGGTTAGGGTTTAGGATTAGGGTTAGGTTAGTGTTAGGGTTATGGTTTAGGGTTAGCTTTACGGTTAGGGTTAGTGTTAGGGCTGGGGTTAGTGGTTAGCGTTAGGGTTAGGGGTTATGGATAGGGTTAGGGTTAGTGTTAGGATTAGGGGCTGGGGTTAGGTTTAGGGGTTAGGAGTAGGGTTAGGGGTAGGGGTATGGGTTGGGATTGGGTTTTGGGTTAGGATTGGGTTAGGGTTAGTGAAAGGGTTAGGATTTGGGGTTAGTATTAGGGTTGGGATTAGTTTTAGGGTTAGGGTTAGGTTAGGGTTAGGGTTAATGGTTTGGGGTTTAGGGTTAGGGTTAATGTGAGGGTTAGGGTTAGGTTTAGGGTTAGGGTTTAGGGTTATTGTTAGGGTTAGCATTAGTGTTACGGTTAGGCTTAATGTTGGGGTTGGGCTTAGGGTTGGGTTTAGGTTTAGGGTTAGGGTTAGGTTTAGGTTTAAGGTTGGGGTTGGGGTTAGGGATAGGATAAGGGTTGGGGTTAGGGTTAGGGTTAGGGACAGTTAGGGTTAGGGTTAAAGAGGTTTCGGTTTAGGGTTGGGGTTAGAATAGGGTTAGGGTTAGGGTTATGGTTAGGGTGCGGTTAGCGTTATTGTGGGGGTTGGGGTTAGGGTTTGGGTTGGGGTTGGGTTTAGGGTTAGTCTTAGGTTTAGAGTTTAAGGTTTAGCGTTGGGGTTAAAAGTAGAAGTAGGGTTAGGCCTAAGGAAAGGGTTAGGCCTAGGGCTGGTGCTTGGGGGTAGGGCTGGGGCTGAGGCTAGGGTTGGGTTTGGGGTTAGGGTTTGGGGTTTAGGGTTGGGATTTTTTGAGTTAGGGTTGGGGTTCGGGTTAGTGTTGGGGTTGGGGTTAGGGTTAGGATTAGGTTTAGCGTTAGTGTTGGGGTTAGGTTTACTGTTAGGTTTAGGGTTAGGGTTTGGTTAGGGTTAGGGGTAGGGGTAGGAGTAAGGGTAGGGGTGTGAGTTGCGGTTGGGATTAGGGTTTGTGTTAGGGTTGGGTTAGGGTTAGGGTTTGTTTTAGGGTTAGCATTTGGGGTTTAGGGTTAAGGTTAAATGTAGGGTTGGGTTAGGCCTAAGGATAGGGTTCCGGCTAGGGCTAGTCCTAGGGGTAGGGCTAGGGCTAGGTTAGGGTTAGGGTTAGGGGTAGGGTTAGGGATAGGGTTAGTGTTAGTGTTAATGTTAGGGTTGGGCTTAGATTTACGGTTAGGGATAGGTTGAGGCTTGGGGTAGGTTTGGGTTTAGGGTCGGTTTGGTGTTAGGGATAGGATTAGGGTTAGCGTTACTGTTAGAGTTGGGGTTAGAAGAGATTTAGGTTTGGGGTTGGGGTTAGAATAGGGTTAGGGTTAGGGTTAGGTTAGGGTTAGGGTATGTTTGGGTTTTGGGTTGGGGATGTGGTTAGGGTTAGGGTTAGGGATAGGGGTTAGGGTTGGGTTTCGATTATGGTTGGGGTTAGGGTTGGTGTTTAGGGTTAGGGTTAGGGTTAGGGATTAGGGTTTAGTGATGGGGTTAGCGTTAGGGTTAGTCATAGGATTAGTGGTAAGGTAAGGGTTGGACGAGTTAGGGTTAGGGTTGAGGTTAGGTTTAGGGTTGGGTTAGGGTTAGGGGTATGGATAGGTTTAGGGGTAGGGGTGGGTTTGGGGTTAGGGTTAGATGGTGAGGGTTTGGGATAGGGTTAGGGTTACAGTTAGGGTTAGGGTTAGAGTTACGGTTAGGGTTAGGGTTAGGATTAAGGTTAGGGTTCGTTTTAGGGTTACAGTTAAGGCTTGTGTTGGGGTTAGGGGTTAGGGTTAGATTAGTGGTTACGGTTAGGGTTCACGGTAGGGGTAGAGGAATGGGTTGGGGGTTAGGATTACGGTTGGGTTTGGGGTTTGTAAGGATTTGGGTTGGGGTTCGTGTTTAGCATTAGTGTTACCGTTAGGGTTTAGTGTTTAGTGATAGAGTTAGTGTAAGGGAGTAAGGGATAGGGTTAGGGTTAGGGTTAGAGTTGGGATAGCATTAGGTTTAGGGTTTACGGTTTGGGGTTAGGGTTAAGGTTGGGGTTTAGGGTCAGGTTTTGGTCAGGGTTAGGGTTAGGGGTTAGGGTTAGGGGTAGGGTTAGATGTAGGGGTATGTGTTGGGGTTTGGGTTAGGGGTAAGGTTAGGGTTGGGTTAGGGTTGGGGTTAGGGTTCAGGGTTCAGGGTTAGGGTTATGTTTAGATTTATGGTTGGGGTTGGGGTTTTTATTAGGGCTAGGGAGAGGGTTAGGTCTGGGTATGGTGCTGGGGCTGGGGCTAAGGCTGGGGCTGGGGCTGGGGTTAGTGTTGGGGTTGGGGTTCAGGTTTAGGGTTATGGTTGGTTTTAGGGTTAGGTAGGGTTGGGTTTGGACTTGGGTTACGGATAGGGTTAAGGTTTAAGGTTTGGGGTTGGGGTTAGGGTTTAGGGTTAGGATTTGGGTCAAGGTTGGGGTTAGGGGTTAGTGTTACGGGTAGTTTTAGAGGTTGGGGTATGTGTTGGGGTTTGTGTTAGGGTTAGGGTTAGGGTTGGGTTAGGGTTAGGGTTCAGGATTTAGGGAGAGGGTTACGGTTGGGTTTAGGGCTAGGGAGAGCTTTAGGGCTAGGGTTGGTGCTAAGGCTAAGGCTAGGGCTAGGGCTAGGATTATTGTAAGGGTTGGGGTTCAGGGTTATGGTTATGGTTGGGTTTGGGGTTAGGGTGAGGTTAGAGATTATGGTTTAAGGATAGGGTTAGGGTTGGGGTTAGGGGTTAGGGTTAGGGTTATGACTAGTTTTGGGCTATGGTTAGGGTTAGGGTTAGTGTTTGGGGTTAGGGTTAGGGTTAGGGAATAGGGTTTAAGGATAGGGTTAGGGTTAGGTTTAGGAGATAGGGGTAGGGGTAGGGGTATGCGTTGGATTTAGGGTTAGGGTTAGTGTTTGGGTTAGGATTTAGCGTTAGGGTTAGGGTTAGGTTAGAGTTAGGGTTAGGGTTAGGGTTTAGGGTTAGGGTTAGTGTTTAGGGTTAGGGTTAGTGTTAGGGTTAGTGTTAATGTTAAGGTTAGTGTTAGGGTTGGGGTTAGGGTTAGGGGAAGGGGTAGGGGTAGGTGTAGGGGTATCTGTTGGGGTTTGGCTTAGGGTTAGGATTGAGTTAAGGTTAGTGAAAGGATTAGGAATTTGGCCTAGCATTAACCTAACCTAATGCTAACCCAACCTAACCCTAACCGTAACCTAACCTCAATCCCTAACCCTACCCTTAACCTAACCTAACCCTTTCCCAAAACCCTGATCCCTAACCCTCAATCTGACCTAAACACTAACCTAACCTAACCTAACACTAACCTAACCCTAACCTAACACTAACCATAAACCCTAACCTTAACTCAAAACCTAACACTGAACCCTAACCTAACCTAACCCTAACTCTAACTGTAACCATAACCTAACACTAACCCTAACCCTAACCCTAACCGTAACCTAACCGTAACCCTAACACTAACTCGTCTAAACCTAAACATAACCCAACCATGCCTCTACTCCCACCCTTAACCCTAAACCTAACACAAACCTACCCCTACACCTAACCTAACCTAAGCCTAACCCAACTCTACCCCTACCCTTAACGTTAGCCCGAAAACTCACCCAACTCTAACCTAACCATAACCCTAGCCCAAGCCTAACCTGGCCCTAGCCCTAGATCTAACCCTAGCACTAGCCCTAACCTAACCCTAGCCATAACGCTAAACTCTAAGCCCTAACCTTAACCTAACTGAGACCCAAAGCCTAACCACAGCCCTTAACCCTACCCTTAAACTTAACACTAACCTAACTGTAGGCCTGGCCCTAGCCCTAGCATTAACCTAACTGTAACCATAACCGACCCTAACTCTAGCAAAACACTTTTCGAAACCCTATCTCTAAACCAGAACTCTAGCCTAACCTGAGACACTAACCTAACCTAAGCGTAACCGAGGCCCTGACCTAGCCTAATGCTAAACCTAGCCTAACCCTAACCTAAACCAGACCTAAGCCTAGCCCTAACCTTAGCCTAACCCTAGCCTAATCTAACCAACCATAAACATAACACTAAGCCAACACTAACCCTAACACTAAACCTAAGCCTAAAACTAACCAAAACACCTAATCCTACCCTTAAGCCTAACCTAACCTTGGCTTTAACCCAAGCCTAGCCTAACCTAATCCTAACCAAAACCCTTGACCTAACACTAATCCTAACCCTAACCTAAGACTAACTCTAACACTGACCCTAACCTAACCCTCAGCCTAACCTAACCCCAACACTAACCCTAAGCCTAACTCTAAAACCAAGCCTAACCCTAACCTAAACCTAACCCTCAACCTAACCCTAACCCCAGCACTAACCTAAACCTAACTCTAAAACCAAGCCTAACCTAACCTAACCTAGCCCTAACCTAACCTTGCCTAACCTGGCCCTAGCCGTGGCCCTGGCCCTAGCACTGGTCCTGGCCTAACCTGGCCATGGCCCTAACCTAAGTCTAGCTCTAACCCTATCCCCAACCCCAGCCTAACCTAACCCTACCTAAAGCTAAACTTAGCCTAAACCTGGCCCTAAGCCTGTCCCTGGCCCTAAACTTAAGCCTAGCCATAACCATAGGCCTAAGGCCTTAACCATAATGCTAGCCTAACACTAACACAACCCTAACCCAGCCTAATCCTAACCTAAGCCTAGCCGAAATCCAGCTCTAGCCCTAACCTAGCCTAACCGTAGCCCTAACCTAACCCTACCCTAAATTCTAAATGCTAACTGTAGCCTAATGCCCTAAGCCTAAAGCCTAACCTTATTCTAACCTAACCTAAGCCTAAGCCTCTTCTAAGGCCTAACCTTAACAGTAAAAGCTAACCTTAGCCTAAAACTTAGCCCAAGCCCCAGCTCTAGCCCTAGCCTATCCTAAACTTAGCCTAACCGTGTTCTAGCCTAACACTAAGTCTAAACTTCTTCTAACCTAAACCTAACAGTAACACTAGCCTAACCCTAACTCTAAGCCCAGCCCCAGCCTAACCTAAACATGCCTAGGCCTAGGGCCTGACCTTAGGCCTAGCACTAGCCCCATCCCTAGCCTAGCCTAGCCTAGCACTAACACTAGCCTAACCGTAAGTCTAGCACTAACCTTAGCCTAGCCTAGCCCTAACGCTAGCCTAACACTAAAGCCTAGCCTAACACTAACTCTAACCTAAACTCTACACCTAACCGTAAGCCTAGCCTAACCCTGCCTAGCCTAGCTAACCTAAGCCTAGCACGGACCTAGCCTAGCCCTAACCATAACCAATAATGCTAGCCTAACCATAAAGCCTAGCCTAACCGGACCTAACCTAACCTAACCTAAGCCTAAGCCCTAAACCATAACACTAACCTAGCCCAACCCTAGCCCTAGCCCTTACCTAACCCTAACCCAAGCCATGCCCTTCCCCTCCCTACCCATAACCTGACCCCAAGCCCTAAGCCTAGCCTGGCCCTAACCCTATCCGTAGCCCTACCCCTACCCCAATACTAGCCTAACCCAACCATAACTCTAACCTAACCTTAGCCCTAACCCTCCCTAACCTAACACTAACCTAACCTAACCCTAAATCCTAAACGCTAACCGTAATCTTAATAACCTAAACCTAACCCTAACCCTATTCTTACCCTAACCTAAACCTATACCTCTTCTAACCTAACCTAACGTAAAGCTAACCATAACCTAACCTAACCCAAACCCCAACTCTAACCTAACCCTACCATAAACTTTACCCTAACACTATTCTAACCATAACCCTAAATCTAAACTTCTTCTAACCCTAACCTAACAGTAACACTAACCCTTAACCTATCCCCAACCCCAACCCCAACCCTAACCCTAAACATGCCCTAACAGTAAACCTAACCTTAACCTAACTCTAACCCCAATCTAAACCTAACCCTAACCTAAGTCTAACATTAACCTTAACCGTAGCCCTAACCCTAACCTCTAAAGCTAACCCTAACCTAAAGCCTAACCCCAACACTAACCTAACCATAAACTCTACACTCTAACCCCAACCCTACAATAACCTAAATCCTAAACCTAAGCCTAACCTAACCCTAAACCCTAACCTAGCACTAACCTAACCCTAACTCTACACCTAACCTAACCTAACCTAACCTAATCCAGCCTAGCCTAACCTAACCTAACCAGAGGCCTACCCCTACCACTGCCCCTACCCCTAATCCTAACCTAAACTTAAGCCTAGCCTTGGCCTAGCACTATCCCTAGTTCTAACCTATCCCTAGCCATAACCTAAACCTAACCTAACCCTCAGCCTAACCATAACCTAACCTAACCTAACCTAACCTAATCCAAACCATAACCCTAGCCATACCGTTTCCCCGTCCCTACACCTACCCTACACATAACCTAACCCTAACCTAACCTAACCCTAGCCTAACCCTAACCCTAACCCTAACCCTAACCTAAACCTAACCTAACCTAACCTAAACCTAAAACATAACACTAACGCTAACCTAACCTAATCCTAACCTAAATTCTAAATCCAAACCTAATCCTAACTCTAAACACTAACCTAACACCAACCTTAGCACTAGCCGTGGCCCTGGGCCTAGCACTAGCTCTTGCCCTATCCCTAGCCTTGGCCTAACTCTAACACTAAGCCTAACCTAAACCTAGCCCTAACACTAAACCCCATGCCTAGCCTTAGCCTAATCCAAGCGCTAACCCAAACCTATCCCTAGCCTAACCCTCACCCTACACCCAAACCCACACACCTACCCTTGCCCTACCAGTGACCTAGGCCTAGCACAGCTCTAGCCCTAACCATAAACCCTAGCCTTGTCCTTAAGCCCTAGGCCTAGCCTAACTCTAAACACATGCCCTAACCTAATGCTAACACAGCCCCTAACCTAATGCTAACCCTCACCGTGACCACCTATGCTAGCACTAACCTAATCCTAGCCTAAGCCCTAGCCTAACTCTAGCCCTTTTCTAAACCCTAGCCTAAGCCTAAGCCTAACAGTAATGCTGGCCCTAGGCCTAGCCCTAGCCCCAGCCCTAGCCTAACCCTACTCAGCCCTAGCCATAGCCTAACACTAGCCGTAGCCTAACCACTAATCCTAGCCCTAACCCTAACCCAAACCATAACCGTAACCCTAGCCTAGCCTAACTCATAGCCCTATGAGTAGCCTAACCCTAACCTAATCCTAGCCTGACCTAAACTCTAACACTAACCGTAACCTGAACTCTAACCTAAGCCTAACCCTGCCTAACCTAACCTAACCTAATGCTAACCTAAACACCCTAACCCTAACCTAGCCACCTAACCTAACCCTAACCTAACCTAACCCTAACCTAGCCCTAGCCTAGCCCTAGCCTAGCCTAGCCTAGCCTAGCTCTGACCTAGCCTAGCCCTGCCCTAGCCTAACCCTACCCTAACCCTACACTAACCTAGCCCCTAACCCTAACCCTACACTGCTCCTAAACCTAACCCTAACCATAGCCCTAGCCCTAACCTAGCCTAACCCTAGCCCTAGTCCTAAACCTAAACCTAACCTAACCCTATCCTAACCCTAACCCTAATGCTAACCTAACACTAACACAGCCTTAACCTAAGCCTAACCCCAGCCCCAGCCATGCCCTTCCCTACCTAACCCCTGCCTAACCTGACCCCATAACCTAACTCCTAACACTAACCCCCTACCCTAGCCTAACCCTAAAGCTAACCCTAAAACCTAAACCTCTTCTTACCCTACAAAGGTAATGCTAACCCTAACCTAACCCCAACTCCAGCCTAACCCTAACCCTACCTAGCCCCAACCCCAACCCTATCCACTAACCTAACACTAGCCCTAGCCCTAGCCCTAAACCTAGCCTAACCCTAACCTAGCCTAACATTAACCCTAAACCTAACCCTACCTATACCCTGAAAACCCTAACCTAACCTAACCTAACCCCCAAACCTAGCCCTAGCCCTAACCCTAACCCAATGCCTAAGCCTAGAACCCTAACCCTACCTAACCTAAACCCAATGTTAAACCTAACACTAACCTAACCTAACCTAAACCTAACACCTAACCTAAACCCTAATGCCAACCTAATCTAACCCTAACCCTAACCTAACCTAAACCTAATCTCAAACCTAACCTAACACTAACCTAACCCTAACGCTAACCCTAACCAATAACCTACTAACCTAACCATAAAGCCTAACCTAACCCTAACCTAACCCTAACCTAACCCCTAACCTAAACCCTCACCCTAACCTAATCCTAACCTAACCTAACCTAACCTAACCCCCAGCTATACCCCTTCCCTATCCCTACCCGTAAACCTCACCCCAAAGCCTAAGCCCTAAACCTGGCCCTAACCTATCCTGGCCTAACCCTACCCGAATGCTAACCTAACCTAACCCACCTAGCTCTAACTCTAAACTTGGCCCTAACCCTACCCTAACACTAACCCTAACCTAACCTAAGCCTAAATTCTAAACGCTAACCGTAACCTAATACCTTAATCCTTACCTAACCTATTCTAACCCTAACCCTAAACCTATACCTCTTCTAACCTAATGCTAACAGTAAAGCTAATCATAGCCTAGCCTAACCCAAACCCCAACTCTAACCTAACCCTACCCTAACCCTACATAATCCTATTCTAACCCTAACCTGAATCTAAACTTCTTCTAACCTAACCTAACAGTAACACTTACCTAACCTAACCTAAAGCCCAGCCCCAACCTAACCTAAACATGCCTAACCTAAGCCTAGCCTAACCTAACACTAACCCCAGTCCTAGCCTAACCTAACCTAACACTAACGTTAACCTAACCTAAATCTAACACTATCCTTAGCCTAACTCTCACCCTTACCCTAGCGCTTGCCTAGCCTAACCTAGCCTAGCCTAGCCTAACCCCACCCTAAGCTCTGCACCTAGCCCTAACCCAGGCCCTAACCTTAGGTCCTAGGCCTAGGCCTAGCCTAACCCTAAGCCCTAGCCTAACACTAGCCTTAGCCTAAACTATATGCCCTAGCCTAGCCTAGCCTAATCCAAACATCATCCTAAACCTAAGCCTAACCAGAAGTCCTAGCCCTACCCCTGCCCTAAGCCTAGCCTAAGCCTAACCTAGCCTAAACCTGGCCCTAGCACTATCCCTAGCCTCTAACCTATCCTGGCCCTAAATCAACCTAACTCTAACCTAGCCCTAGCCTAGGCCCTAGGCCCTAACCTTAGCCCTAGCCTAACCTAGCCCTAACCCAAACACTAACCCTAACCCTAGCCATACCACTTCCCTACCCCTACCCCTACACATAACCTAAACCTAAACCTAACCTAACCCTAGCCCTAACCCTATCCTAGCCCTATCCCTAACCTGAACCATAACCTAAGCCTAAAACCTAAAAGCTAACCTAACACTAACCTAAACCCTAAAAACCTAACCATAATCTTAACCTAACCTAACCTAAACTCTAAATCTTGCCCTCATCCTAGCCCTAGCCTAGCACTAGGCCTAGATGTAACCCTAGCCATAGCCCTAACCCTCACCTAACGCTAGCCTAAGCCTAACCTAACCCTAACTCTAAACACTAGCCTAACCTAATGCTAACACAGCCTAACCCTAATGCTAACAGTAACCGTAACCACCAGTACTAAAACTAGCCTAACCTAACACTAATCCTAAGCCTAAGCCCTGCCTAACACTAATCCTAACCCAGCCCTAGCCTAGCCTAACCCTATCCTAGGCTCTTGACCCTAGCCTAGCCTAACCTAACCTAAGCACTAGCCTTAGCCTAATGCTAACTCAGCCCTAGCCTAGCCCACCCTAATGCTAGCCTGACACATAGCCTAGCCTAACCTAGCCTAACCTAATCCTAGCCTAACTATAACCTAGGCCTGGCCCTGGCCTTAGCACTAACCTGGCCCTGGCCCTAACTCTAACCTAGACACTCTGCCCCAGCCCTAACCTAGGCCTAAAACAGCTCTAGCCTAAACCTACCTATCCCTTGGCCTAACCGTGAGCTTAATGCCTAAACCTAACCCAGCCTAGCCTAAGCCCCAGGCCCTGACCTAGCCTAGCACTAGCCGGGCTTCTTCTAGCCTAACAGTAGCGCTAGACCCTAGCCTAACCCTAGCCCCAACCCTAACCCTAGCCTTGGACCTAAACCGTAATCCTAACCTAAACTAACATTAACCTAAATCCTAAGCCTAACCATAACCTTAATACCATAAGCCTAACCTTAACCTATTCTAACCTTAACTCTAAACCTAAAGCCTCTTCTAACCTAACCCGAACAGCAACGTTAACCTAAACCTAACCCTAGCCTGAATCCCACCCCAACTCTAAACCTACCTAACCCTAAACCTAACCCCAACCCTAACCGTACGCCTAACACTAACACTAAACCTAACCAAACCTCTGACCCTACCCTAATCCTAACCCTCACCCTAACCAAAGTTTAACCCTACCCTAATCCTAACCTTAACCCTAACCAACACCCTAACCTAACCCTAACCGTAACCTAACAATAAACACTAAACCTAACCTAACCCAATCCTAACACTAACCCTACCCCTACCCTACCCTAACCGTAACCCAAGCCCTAACCCTAACCCAAAGCCAGACCTCTTCAGCCTTACCTAAGTGTAACGCTAACCTAACCTAACCTAACCCCCATCCCCAGCCTAACCTAACCGTACTTTAACCTAACCTAACCCTATTCTAACCGTAACCTAAACCTAAAACTTTTCTATACCTAACTCTAACAGTAACACTAAAACTAATCCTATCCTAACACCAACCCCAACACTAAACCTAAGCCTACACTAACCTAAATCTTGCCTAACCTAATCCTTAACCTAACCTAACCCCTAGCCTAACTGTAACCTAACCTTAACCTAAATCTTAAGCCTAACCCTACCCTAATTCTAACCTTAAACCTAACCCCATTCCTAATTCTAACCTAAGCCTAGCCCTACCCAGCACCTGCCACATCTCTAACACTAACCCAACCCTAACCCTTAGCCTAGCCTAACCTGACCCCAGGCTCTAATCCTAACAGTAACCGTAACCCTAACACTATGCATAAGCTCTAAGCCCTAGCCTAACCTAAACACTAACCCTATTGCAGGCCCTAGCCGTAACCTAACCATGGCCCTGGCCTAAGCCTAAGCCTAGGGCCTAGCCCTAGCCTATCCGTAAGCTTAGGCTCTACACCCTTTCCCTAAACCTAGCCTAAAGCCTACACCCTAACCTAACACTAGCCTAACTTTAAGACTAACCTGAACCTCTTGCCCTACCCCTTAACCTAACCTAAACCTAACCATAAGCCTAAACCTAACACTAACCTAACCCAGTCTTAGCACTAACCCTACCCCTATACCTAGCCTAACCCCAACCCTAACCTAAACTGTGCCTCTGTTGCCCTTACCTAAGCGTAGCTGGCCCTAACCTAAACCTAAACCCAGCCCCAGCCCTAACCTTAACCGTACACTAACCTAGCCTAACCTAACCTATTCTAACTGTAATCCTAAGCCTAAACCTCTTCTGCCCCTAACCTAACAGTCATGCTAACCTTAATCCTATCCTAACCCCAACCCCAACACTAAAACTAAACCTGCCCTAACCTAAATCTAGCCTAACCCTAAACCTAACCTAACCCCAACCACAGCCTAACCTAACTCAGCCTAATGATAACCTAACACTAACTCTAACCTAAACTCTATCCCTCACCTAACCTAACCCTAAACCTAACCATAACCCTAACCATAACTGTAGCCTAGCCCTAACCTAACTTTTAACCATAAGGGTAACCTAACACTAACACTAATCCTAGCCTGACCCTAAACTCTAACACTAACACTAACACTAAGCTCTAACCTAAATCTAAAACTGCCTAACCCTAACCTAACCTAACAATAACCTAAACCATAAAAACCTAACCCTCATCCTAGCCTAACCGTAACCTAGCGCTAAACCTTGCCTAATCCTGGCCCTAGCCGTGGCCCTGGCCTAGCACTGGCCCTAGCCTAACCTAGCCATGGCCCTAGGCCTAATCCTAACCCTAACCTAGCCTAACACTAAACAGTAACCTAACCCTAACCTAACCCTGGACACTAACCTAAGCCTATCCTTGGCCCTGGCCGTAGCCCTAGCCTTGGCACTGGCCCTTGCCTAGCCTAACCTTGGCCCTAACCTTAACTCTAACCTATCTCTAACCTAAGCACTAGGCCGTAGCCCTGACCTAAAGCCTAAACCTTATGCCCTAACCTTAAAGCCTAACCCAACCCTATGCCTCACCCTAGCCCTAACACTACACCCAAGCCGTGCCCCTACCGCTTGCCCTACCCGTAACTCTAGCCTAACACAGCCTTACCCTATCCTAGGCCTAGGCTCTAGCCTAGCCTGACTCTAAGCACTAGCCTAGCCTAAACTCTTACCCTAGCCTAACCTAGCAGTGACCGTGACCACCCATGCTAGCACTAGCCCTTTAGCCTGGCCTGACCTAGGCCCTAAGCCCTGCCCTAACATCTCACCTAAACCAGCCTAGCCTAGCCTGTCCTAGGCCCTTGTCCCAGCCTAGCCGTGACTCCTAAGCACTGGCCCTAGTCCTGATGCTAACACAGCCCTGGCTCTAGCGCTAGCAGTGATCGTGACCACCAGTGCTAGCACTGGCCTAGTCCTGGCCTAGCGCTGGCCGTGACCTAGGGTCGTAAGCCCTGCCCTGGCACTGGCCTAAGCTGGCCTGGCCTGACATTAGGGCCTGGCTCTGGCCTGGCCTAGGCCTGGCCCTGGCCTAGATCCTGTCCTGGCCTGGCCTGTACCCCTAGGCCTGCCCTGCAGCTGGCCTGGCTCTGGCACTGGCACTGTCCTGGCCTAGGCCTGTCCTGGCCTGGCCTAGGCCTAGGCCTGGCCTAGCACTAGCCTGACACAGTGCTGGCCCTAGCCCTAGCTCCATCCTGTACCCCACACCTGCCCTGCCCTGGCCCCCTGGCCTGGCCTAACCTAGCCTAAGCCTTAGCCTGGACAATAGCCTAGCCTAGCCTAAGCCCCTAGCCTAGCCTAGCCACTCACCTAATGCCTAGCCTAGCCTAACCCTTTTCTAACGCTAACAATAAGCCTAAACCTCTTCTAAACCTAAAATTTGGCGTAACAGTAACCCTAACCCCAACCCTAACTCCAGCCCCACCCTAACCTAACACTAACCTAACCTAAAACTAACTATAAACCTAACCTGAACCTAACCCTTACACTAACCCTGGCCCTGGCCCTAGCAATTACTGTGGCCCTAACTCTCTCCTGGCCCTAAACCTAAACCTATCCCTGTTCCTAAACCCTGAGACACAGCCTAGCCTAACCTAACCCCAGCCTAACCCTAACCCTAACCTATCCATGCCCTTAAACTAACCTAACCATAACACTAATCACTAACCCTAATCCTGGTCCTAGCCCTATCCATGGCCCTAGCACTAGCCTAATTCTAAACATATCCCTGGCCCGGACCATAACCTAAAACTAACCCGAACCTAACCTAAGCCAGGCCTAGCCCTAGCCTAACAGTAACCAGACCCCCTAGCCTAACACAAGCCCTAACTTTTTGCCCAGCCTAACACTAGCCTTAACAGTGACCTAGGCCTAACCCTAGGCCTAAGCCTAACCCTAGCCTAGGCCAGGCTCCAGCCCTAAACCCTAAAATAGCGCTAACCCTAGCCTACGCTAGCCTAATCCTGAACCCCGACCCGTGACCTTGGGCCTGGCCTAGCCTAACCTGACACTAGCCCTAACCGTAAGACAGGCCCTAAGGCCATAGCCTAACACTAGCCTAGCCTAATCCTGGGGCCTAGTCCTAGCCCTTGCCTAGCACTGATCCTAGGCCTGAGCCTAACCGCCCTGGCCTGGCCTAGCCTGGCCTAGGCCCTAGCCCCAGCCCCAGGCCCTAGCCACAGCCACAGTTCCAGCATTGCCCCAGCCCCAGTCCCAGCCCCTAGCCCCAGCACCAGCCCTGTCCCCAGCCCCACCTAGCCTAAGACTAGCCCTAGCCCCTAGCCTGGCCGTGACCTAGGCCTGGACCTCTTCTGACCCAAGGCCTAGGGGCTAGCACTAGCACTGGCCTAGCCTAGCCTGACCTAGGCCTAGCCTGGCAAGCAGCACTAGCCTGGCCTGGCCCTGGCGCTGACCGTAAGCCCTAGCCCAGGCCTAAACCTGGCCCTAGCCTAGCCTAGCCTAGCTGAGAGCCTAACACTAGCCTAAAAGCTAAGGCCTAACACGGACCTAACCATAGCCTAACCCTTCATAACCTGAATCCTGACCCTATCCTAACCTAAACCACACCCTAAACCCATCCAGTAAATCTAACCCCAGCCTAACACTAAATTTTCCCTAACACTTGCCTAACCCCTAACCTAACACCAGCCTAACCTAAAACCAGTCCCAGCCTAGCCTAACCCCAAAACCAGCTCTAACACCATCCCCAAGAGCCCAGCACTAACACCAACCCCAGCCTAACCCCAACCCAGCCTAACCTAACCTAGCCCTATCCTAACCTAAACCTAACCTAGCCTAGCCTAACCCTTAACCTAACGCTAACACTAACCTAGCCCTAAGCCTAACCTTAACCCTTGCCTAGCGCTAACCTAACGATAAAACTAACTCTAAAGCTAACACTAAGCCTAAACCCTACCTGACCTGACCTAAACCTAACCCTGCCTAACACAAAACCTAACAGTAAAGTTTGCCTAAACCCAGACACTAGCCTGACCTAATCCTAAGCCCTAACCTAAAGCTAACCCTAACCTGACCTAAAGCCCTACCCAACGCTAACCGTGACCGCTAACCCTATCCTAGCCTAACCAAGCCCTAACCTAATCCTAGCCTAACCATAAGCCAGGCCTAACCTAAAGCTAGCCTAGCCCTAGCCTTAGGCCTAAGCCAGGCCTAAACCTAGTCCTAACACTAGCCCTAAACCAAGGCCTAACACTAACCTAACACCAACCTAACTCTAATCCTAACCCCAACTCTAACCCTAACCTAACCCTATCCCTACCCTTAACTCAGACCTAACCATAACACTAAACACTAACCTAATCCTGGCCCTAGCCCTGGCCCTATCCCTGGCCCTAGCACTCGATCTAATTCTAAACATATCCCTAGCCCGAGCCAAAACCTAACACTAACCTAGCCTAACCTAATCCTAGCCTAAACCAAGCCCTAACCTAACCTAACAGTAACCAAAATCCCTAACCTAACCTAACCTAACCTAACCTAAACCCTGACCGTGACCTTGAACCTAACCATAAACCTCTAGCCCTAACCTAACCTAACCGTAAGCTAACCTAAACCATAACCTAACACTAACCCTAGCCTAATCCTAACCCTAACCTAGCCTAGCCTAATCCTGGACCTAACACCAGCCCTAGCCTAGCCTAAGCCTAACTGACCTAACCTAACCTGGCCCAGGCCTTAACCTAACCCCAATCCCAGCCCCCAACCCCAGCCCCAGCACTAGCCCCAGCACTGGCCTGACATCTGGCCTAGCACTAACCTGGCCTAGGCCAAACCTAGCCCTGGTCCTGGCCTGACCATAAGCCAGGCCCTAGCCCTAAACCTGGCCTAACCACTAGCGCTGGCCTAAGCCCTGGCCCAGGCCCTAAGCCTGGCCCGTAGCCCTGGCCTGGCCTGGCCAGGCCCTAGTCCTAGCCTGGCCCCAGGCCTCTTCTGGCCCAAAATCTAAGGTGGCCTAGCCTAGCACTAGCACTAACTGTGGCCCCAGCCCAGGCACTAACCATAGCCCTGGCCCTAGGCCTAGCCATGGCCCTAGCCCAGCCCCTAACCTAAGCCTAATCCTGGCCACTGACCCTAGGCCTGGCCTAAGCCATGGCCTGACCCTAGCCTGGCCCTAGCCCTGCCCCTTGCCCTAGCCTAGCCTAACACCCTAACCTAAGCCTAACCTAGCCTAATGCTAACCTAGCGCTAACGTTAGCCTAGTGCAAGCCCTAACCTGAGACCTGACCCTGACCCTGACCTAACCTAGCCTAACCTAACCTAGCGCTAACCTAAACCTAACACAAATCCTAAACATGACCTCTAGCCTAGCCTAGACCTAGCCAAGGCCCTAGCCTGGCCTGGCCTAAGCCTCTTCTGACCAAAAGCCTGGGTGGCTCTGGCCTAGCCCAATCCCAGGCCCTAGCCCCAGCCCCAGCCTAGCCTAACACTAGCCTGGCCCTAATCCTAGCCTAACCTTAAAGCTAGGCCTCTTCTGACACAAAGCCTAGGGTGGCGCTAGCCTGGCTCTGGCCCTGGCCTAGGCCCAGCCTGGCCTGGCCTAGCACTGGCCTGAGCCTGGCCATGATGCTAGGCCTGAGTCCTGGCCCAGGCCCTAGGCCTGGCCCTGGCCTGGCCTGGCCTGTCCAAGGCCCTGGCCTGGCCTAGGCCTGGGCCTAACACTAGCCTAACCATAGCCTGGCCTGCATGACCTAAATCCTAGCCTATCTTGGACTTAGGCCCCACAATGGCCCCATCCCTGGCTCTAGCCCCAACCTTAACACTACATTAGCCTAGCACTTGCCCTAACCCTAGTCCTAGCACCAGCCCTAGGCCTAAGGCCAGTCCCAGCCTAACCTAACCCCAAAACCAGCCTAACCCCAGCCCCAGTCCCAGCACTAACCCCAGCCCCAGCCTAACCTCAACCCAGCCCTAGCCTAGCCCTAACCTATCCATAACCCCAAACCTTGGCCTAGCCTAACCCTTGACCCTAACCTAACACTAACCCTAACTCCTAAACCAAAACCTATCCCTTACCTAACGCTAACCATAATGCTAAAACTAACCATAACGCTAACCTAACCTAAACCTGACCTGACATGACCTAAACCTAAGCCTAGCCTAACACTAAGCCTAACCGTAAAGTTTACCCTAAACCCAAACACTAACCTAACCTAATCCTAAACCCATAACCTAAAGCTAACCCTAACCTGACCTAAACACTAACCTAATGATAGCCCTAACCTCTAACCTATCCTAACACTAACCACACCCCTAACCTAATCCTAGCCTAACCATGCCAAGCCCTAACCCTAAGCCTGGCCTAACCTAACCTAACCTAACCTAGCCCTCAAGCCTAATCTAGGCCTAGCCCTAACCTAGACCTCTTCTAACCCAAAGCCTAAGGTAGCCCTAGCCTAACACTAACCTAGCCTAACCCCAACCATAATCCTAGCCTAGCCCTAAACCTAGCCTAACCCTAACCCTAGCCTTAGCCTAAACCTTATCCTCACCACTAACCTAACCTAATCCTAACCCTAGCCTACGCTAACCCCTAACCTAAGCCTGCCCTTTACCACCCTAACCCTAGGCCTAACCCCTAGCCTAGCCCTACCCCCTACCCCTAACCTAGCCTAACCCTAACCTAACCTAACACTAGCCCGAACACCTAACCTAAGCCTAACCTAAGCCTCACACTAACTCTAACGCTAATGCTAACCTAATGCTAACCTAACCTAAGCCTGACCAGGACCTGACCTAACCTAAAGCTAACCTAACCCTAACCTAACCTAAACCAAGCTCCACCTAACCTAAGCCTAACGCTAATCCTAGCCTAATGCTAGCCTAACCTAAGCCTGACCAAGACTTTGAGACCAGCCTAGGCCTAGCCTAACAATAGCCTAACTGTAAAGCTAACCTAAACCATAACCTAACACTAAATCTAGCCTAATCCTAAGCCTAACCCCAACCATAGCCTAGCCTAAGCCTAACTCCAGCCTAGCCCCAACCCCAACCCAAGCCCTAACCACAACCATAATCCCAGCACTACCCCAACCCCAATCCCAGCCCTAACCCCAGCCCCAGCCTAACCACAACCCCAGTCCTAACCCTAAGACTAACCTAACCCCTAGCCTAAGCGTAACCTAAACCTGCCTTTTCTAGCCCAAGGCCTAAGGTAACACTAGCCTAACGCTAGCCTAGCCCCACCTAAACCTAGCCTAGCCTAAGCCTAGCACTAGCCTAACACCTAGCCTAAGCCTAACTCTAAACTAACACTAACCTAATGCTAATGCTAACCTGACCCTAAGCCTGACCAGGACGGTGACTCTAACCTAAAGCTAACCTAACCCTAACCCTTGCCCTCACCTAAGCCTAAACCTCTTCTAACCCAAAACATAAGGTAACGCTAGCCTAGCCTAGCCTAGCCCTAAGCCTAAGCCTAGGCCTAGCCCTAACTTGCGGATCTAGCGCTAGCGCTAACCTAACACTAAAGCCTGACCTGACCTGACCTACCGTTACACTAACCCTTACACTAGCCTAACCGTACCCTAACCTAAGCCTAACCGTAACACAGTCCTGATCCTAAACCAGTGACACTAGCACTATCCGCGACCCTGGCCTTAGGCCTAGCCATAGCCTAGCCGTAGCCCCAAGGCCTGGCCATGGCCTAGCCAAGCCACTAGCCTGACTTCAAAGCCTAACCTAAACCAGCCCCTACCCTGACCTAGTCCTCGTAGGCCACAGTCCTAAAGCCAAGGCAACCGTAGCCTAGCCTAACGCTAACTCTAACACTAACACCAGCCCTAACCTAGCCTAATACCCCAGCCTTAACCTAGCCCCTAACCTATCCATGCCCTTAAACTATCCCTAACCATAGCACTAATCACTAGCCTAATCCTAGTCCTGGCCCTATCCATGGCCCTGGCACTGCCTAATTCTAAACATATCC